>JAANYP010001495.1:189374-293748 GCA_020465985.1 Centrapalus pauciflorus
TTTTCCCTTGTGATTGAACAACCTGTATCCTATTTAGAACATAACAAGCTGTATTGACTGCTTCTGCCCAAAAGGTCATTGGCAGTTTGGAATCAGCTAGCATGGTTCTAGCAGCCTCAATTAAAGTTCTGTCCTTTCTTTCAGCTACACCATTTTGCTGTGGTGTTCTTGGTGCACTATATTGCCTAGCAATACCTTTAGACTCACGGAAACTGTTTAGGATATGGTTTTTAAACTCAGTCCCATTGTCTGATCTAATCACCTTAACTTTTAAGTCGGATTGGTTTTCTAATCTTAAGAATAAATTATTTAACTAGCTCAGCAGTTTCATCTTTAGTCCTAAGAAAGTATACCCATGTAAATCTGGTGAAATCATCAACAATGACTAAACAGTAAGCTCGTTTATTCAAACTCAAAACAGATGTTGGACCAAAGAGATCCATATGAATAAGATGAAGAGTAGATGAGATTGAATTTACTTCCTTGGCCTTATGAGAAGTTTTGTGTTGCTTGCCTTTAAGGCATGCTACACAATGATCATCACATATAACTCATTTTGTGGTAAACCTCTTACCAAATTCTTTTTGACCAGCACATTCATAGATTTGAAGTTCATGTGACACATCCTTCTATGCCAAAGAGCAGACTCATTTGATGATGCCTTAGATATCAAACAACTTAAAGTACTTGATTTGGATAAAAGATCTGTGTCCAAACATTAGACATTGTCCTTTATTGGTGTTCTAAGTAAAATAAGAGTTTCAGGTATTTTAAAATCTTTTGAAAGAACAATGCACTCAGAATCTGTGAAGACAACAATATTTTGTTTATCACAGATTTGAGACACACTCAATAAATTGTACTTCAGCTGTTCAACATATAAAACATCATTGAAAAGCATATTGCCTGCTTTGACAGTACCTTTACCTGTTACCTTACCTCCCTTGGAATTTCCTCCAAATGCAACAAACCCACCTTCAAAGCCTTTGAAGTTTGACAAGCAATCAGAGTTGCCTGTCATGTGCCTAGAGCATCCACTGTCCAATTGCCATCTTTTTTTTTGTTGTGACCTGTGGGTTCCCTGCACAAATAAAAGCTTAGTTAGTAGTGGAGTAAACCCAAACCAAGTTGGTTTTGGGTTGTCCTTGTGCATTGACATAACTAAACACCGTCTTCGACTTCTTATACTTAGTGAGATCCACTGATGAATTCTGTGGAGAGTATTTAGTTATGACATGAGGTTTCCAGGTGTTTTGTCCAACCATTGCAGTAACAGTCTCAGATGATCCATTACCAGTCCCAGTTTTGAGCCTAGCAGTCTGAGCTGAGTCTGCAGTGCTAACAGCTTCAAAATTTGCACTAACAGTTTCAACTTTAGACTTTGCAGTTTCAACATTTGTATCAACAGTTTCACCTGAGTTTTTGCCTTTAACACACCATAGCTGTTTAGAATTTGATTTTGGTTTTGCTAAAACTTGTTTTTGGTGTGTGGACTGTTTTTTAGTGACTTTTGAGAACCTGTGATCAACTGTTTTCTTCGGAACTGGTGCAACAGGTGGTTTGACCTTAATATTTTTTGTGTTTTTAACAAATGCCTGAATCTGAACCACAGTCTGTTTTGCAACAGATGGTTTGTACAAGCAATGTCTGGCCAAATGGTTTTTCCTGCCACAATGAAAACATCTTTTGACTGTTTTGATTTGAGAACCAGTTTTATCAGACCATAATTGGTTCTTGTTCCGTTGATTTCCCCTTACTTGCTGTTGTTTGGGAAACTTTTGGACAATATGCTTTTGGCATGTGCAGATTGGAACAGTCTTACCCCTTTTATTACCTTTTGAGGAAGATGCAGTGTTACAATTAGAAGGTACAGAAACCTGGGGAGCAGCATGGCATACACTCATCTTCTCTTTTCCTTTCTTACTGGGGTTTGGGGCTGCTATAGGTACACTCATTGTTTTGTGTCCTTTCTCAACTTCTTTGCACTCACAGTCTTCATTTTTAATTAGATCTTCTTTAGAATCAGGACTGGTTTCAAGGACAGGATCTACAGTGGTCATAGACTCATCTAATGGTTCATTAACAAGCCTATCAGCAACTTCACTCACTGGATGAATGTATTTGTTGTTGTATGGAGGTGGAGCGGCTCTGTATCCTATACCTTCTTTGGGGTTGAGCTGAGATTTTACCCTATCTTTAAATTGAACTTCCAATAGGTGTTCCAGCTTTTGATTTGCCAATTTGAAGTTTCCTAGGTCTATATTGACAGATTCTATTTTCTTATTAGCTTCCAACACCTTCTGTTCAGCCTCATTTAATTTCTTATTTAGAGATTCTATTTTCTTATTCAGCTCCTTTTTCTCCCACTCATGATATGTTCTATCATGTCCCATTTGAATCTCATTATCCTTATAGTCATTGATCTGTTTTTCAAGATCTTCTATGGCCTTCATGTACTCATATCTCCTTTCTTCCATCTTAGCTAGAGTTTTGCACATGCTCTCGTTATGATCTCTGTACTTTTTAACCATATTTTTGCATGTTTGAGAGCAGAGTTTAGCATTTACCTTAGATGGTAGTTCAGTGGAGGTGACATTTGATGTTTCTGCCATTAGAGCTTGATTTTGAAACTCTTCCTCTGTCTGATCACTCCAGTCAAACACATTGTCTTCTTGAGAGACAAGTGCTTGTGATGATGAAGCTTGATTGATTTGATGGGGTCTTGGTGGTTGTTGACCTTGGGATCTGCATTCCTTGGCAAAGTGGCCAAGCTTGTGACATTTAAAGCATTCAACTTTGGATTTATCAAACACTGGTTTCCCTTCTGGTGGGGCTTGAAATTTGGATCTGCCAGTTCTTTTCAGAAACCTTTTAGCCCTCATAGTTAACATTGCATGCCGCCATTTCAAGTCCATCTCTTCTAGATCATCTGGATGGATTTGTTCTAAATCTTCAGCATTTAGAGCAAACGGTCCATCATTGGCAACAAAAGCTTCATAATGAACTTCAGTAGAGTTACCATCTGCACCTGAAAAGGAATCACAACAGTTAGATTTTTCAGATGACAGTAGAGCAGTGTTATGATTATACGAAAAGGATTTCTTTTTAGTTTCAATTTTAGTTTCAAACACTCTCAGACTGTTGTAAAGATCATCCAACTCTATTTCATCAAGAGTATCTTTGGTTCTCCATTGTGCAGCATAGACTGTCCACTCTTCACCAAGAGATCTGAGAAATTTTCTGTTTACTTCATCTTGATCCAAGCTGACTTTGGCACTCTCCAATTCACCTATCAGTTTGTTAAACCTGTCAAATATTTGAGTAAGGTTTTCATTCTTGCCACCAGAAAAGTTTTCATACTGCTGTTTCAAAATATCCTTTTGATTTCTCTTGGTGCTAGCATTGCCAGCAAATCTTTTCTCTAAATCAATCCAAAGAGAATGGGCAGTGTAAAACTTTTTAATTGGTGTTGATAAGCATTAGGAATGGCTATTTGTAGAAGTGTAAGAGCTTTCACTTCATTCATTCTAGCCTTTCTTTCAAGTTCAGTTTTTGGAGGAGTTTTTATGGGTTTGCCCTCAGCATCAAGTTCAGGATCAACTACAGGAGGAAATTCAACAGCTTCCCATATGGCATAATCAATAAATTGAATGTGCTGTTGAATCCTGAGTTTCCACATCTCAAACTCAGTGAGTTTGAGCATAGGCATTTGAGTCCTTGCCCAGCTCCACTACTGCTATTATCAAATTCCATTGCAGAAAATTAAAATTTTAAAAGAAAGCTTCTGACTTTGAAAACAAAGAAAAACCTGTGTCTCTGATACCACTTGTCAAGATAAATAAAAATTCACTACCTAAGATTAACTGGTTTGAATTAATCAGAGTATAAACCAATAACCTTGTATTGAATCAAAGTCCAATTAAGAAGTTTGCGGAATAACACTTAACTGTTTTAAGAAAAGCTTTCAAAACAAATAATCACACAAACACAATCAATAATCAAAAGTCAATTGTGTTGCCAATCTTAATGATTACAATCACCTCTAATCTGTTTGATTAGACGAAGAACACAAATGGTTCTTAGGGTTTTTCAACCTTAGAGGCTTATGAAAACTTAATCAGAAAGACAATTACAACTGAATGAACTATTACGTGCAGACTTACAATAGAAAAACCTATTCTATGTATATATATTGTTTTCTGATTTGTTTCCTTGATAAACTCTGATTTCTCTGATAGTAGATATGCTTAAATCTTCAAAATATATCTTTTCCTGAATATCAGCACATCCTGTTTATTAAGCTGTTGAGCAGCTTGAAGTTTATCTGTTGAGCAGCTTGAGTTTGAACACTGGCAGCTTGAACTTTTGAACTAGCATCTCGGACTTCTTCAACTAACAGCTTTAACTTTGTACTTACACAGAAAATCTACTAACAGTTTGAGAAATCTAACTAACAGCTTGATATACTTAGAATATTTCCCAACATTATATGTAGTTGTGGTATTAGTTTTGTAAGGTCTGCTGATTACGGATCTATCTTGACGCGACACCTGCCAACGAGTGTGGAATCCTCGTTAGCGGCTTGACGGATATATCACGCACCCCGATAAACGGAGACTACCACGGTGATAGACGAACTACTTAAACGCCCCGACACGATGATTCTCTCCTCACAAAACTCTCTGATTGCAATCAAGTTCGAGATCGCCTTCTGCTAATCGTCTGACTAATTCTGCAAAAGTCTAATAATTAATCGAATTAACCCTTAATTATACTGACAGATTCGAGTTTGTCTAGGACAAATTCAAACCTGGCCCAAGGCCTATTCGAATTTCTCCTCAATGACAAATTCGAATTTAGCTTAAATTCGAACTTCACCTTTCAAACTTATGTTTGAACTTTTGTTTTATCTTAAGTTTGAATTTATCTTTGAACTTTATGTTTAAACTTCTTGTAATACATTACACCAAGTTCAAACATACAAACAATCAATATCAAACTCACATAATCAAACATATATCAAACACTTGTTAATATTCAATATCAAGTAAGTTGACTTACACAGAATGCTATCTAAACTTAGACTGCTATCGTCACACAGATTGTACTAACAAACTCCCCCTTGACGATAGCTTCTAACTTTTTACATTTTGTCTAATTACTTGAACTATATAGACTACTTCCTGCATATAATCCTATATCTATACATATTCTAACTATTTTCTGGAACTTCCTAGCTTCAGATCTCCATCCTTCGTGAAAGAAGATAGGCTGATCGTGAAGCTTCTTTAGGTCGTCCTTTGATAGATTTATTAAATGTAATGGATCATACACTCGCAAAATAACTTTGTCTTGAGTATCTTCCATCACGGCTTCAGCAGAATCATTATCTACATACCACCACTTCATGTTACTTAGAGCATTTTGTGGCATCGTCTTCATAGGCACTTTCTTCAGACACTTTACAGGTTTGTACACCATTCTGGCCCATGGCTTACCTGTATGTGGATCAATCCTCGTCTCATCTTCCACTCTCTTTCCCGTCCTTGGCTTGAGTCTTTCAAATTTTCCGGATCGGCCCTCCTTTCTAATAATCTTGGCCATAACCTCAGCATAAGGATCCTCCCCGATATTGATTAACTCTTTCCATGCCAACTCCTTTACTTCTACCTTCGGCAATGTATTAAATACTCTGAGCGTCCGCCTAAGGTATTGAAGTTCATCTCTTCTTTTCAGTATGAATAGCTGCAGTTCTCTGTCGAAGAACCAGCTTATAATCCCACCTGATAGATTCTCGGAGCCAGGCACTCTCATTCTTCTTTTCATCTTAGGCTCTGCCCTCTTTTCTTCCTTTCGGAACCATAGATTCAACAATTCAGCCCTAGATGGCTCTCTCTCAGCTTCCTCTAATTCGGAGTCTTCTACCGAGGCCAGCTTGATCTCATCGATATCAATCACATTGTGATTGTCTTGCACATAAGGCTCAGTGATAGGCTGTGAGTTTATGATCACCTCATCGACATTGTCGTCTTCGTCTTCTATCACTTCATCATCAGATTTCCAATCAGCTATGTCCTCTGGCACGAACTCTCCTTCCTCCAACTCTTCAATATCATCTTCAAAATCAAACTCTATCTCTTCTTCTTCAATATCCATTAGAGCGTCAATCATCTCGCTCTCAATGGCCTTTGAGGAACTAGCCTCACCTCCTTCAACCCCTGACTGACTCGGCTCCCCCTGAAGTTCAGCATGCTGAGCAGAAGAAAAATCTACTGGCTCACTATCTTTTTGTGCATCGGGATCATTGTCATCGTCATCTTCTCTTCTCAACTCTTCAACATCTCTGCAACTGGTCTCCCCCTGAGCCTTTAGATTTTTCATTAGCTGCTCGAGGAGGGACCTCATGGTTCTGATCTCAGCAGCCTGATCAGCGACAAATGTCTTCAATTCAATGTTTTCTTGATCAATCTTGGCATTATATTCTTAAAGCTCGCTGACTACTTTTGTGAGTTGGAAGATTTGGACTGTCTGGAAGTCCACTTTGCTTCAGAGCTCAGAAAAGTGTTGATTGTCTGTGAAGGTGGATGAAGTGGATGGAATTGATGTGATTGGTGACGGGGTGATTGGTGGTTGAACAGATGGTTGAACGGATGGTTGAGCGGATGGTTGAGCGGATTGAATCTCAGGCTCTGAAACAGAAGCAAATGAAGCTCCCTGCATAAATCTATGCCTTTTGGCCCTTTGCCTAGGCACTAAAGGAGCAGATCTTCAACCTCAAAATCGGAATCGTCATCATCCGAATCTCTAGCTGCTCTTCTTTCTGCCTCTCGATCACTAACCACAATTCTGGATCCATATCTGCCTATTCTAAAAGCCGGATCAACCGTCTCTACTGCTGCTACCTCAACCTCTATCTCCTCAGCCTCTTCTGATGACGACTCAGAGGTGGTCAGTGCCTGACCCTCTACCTCTGGCTGATATTCATCGATTTCGCGCATAAGGTCATCAAAGCTAGCTGGAGGCTCTAAGAATGTATCAACCAGCTCAGCTGTAATCTCTTCTTGGGCATGAGTCCCCTGTGCCCAGATCTCCTCCAACGTTTCCACTTGTGGATCAAATACTGGTGGCACATTAGAAGGACCCGCAGCGTCCGATGACGGACCTGCTTCTACCGACTCTTGTATCCTGCTAGAGCTTGACCTTGACGCCTGAGTAGATCTATTTTGAGCTCTAGGTCTCCATCTGTGTTGTACTGGAGGATGTTGTTGTTGTTGCTGCTGTTGTGGCTGTGGTTGTACTTGTTGTGGCTGCGGCCCTTCCCCAGCCCTGTTCACACCTTCGGGGGCTTCAAAATCTGGATTTATCACAGCACCAAAAAGAGGTGCATCCAGCGGTCTAACCACGTCACCCCTACGGGCGTTGTGCGATTGACAATCAGCAAAAATTCGCTTATCGATAACCGCGACACTCTGAATGTCTGGCAACTGCGGCAGGTTGGGCAAAAAATGTCGGATCAGCATCATTACAAATCTTGGATACATCAGAAACCTTTCTCGTGCTGGAGCAGTTATTTGATGAACAAACTCCGCAAAGAACATCTCAGAGTAGCTGAACTGCTTATTATAAACCAAAGCGATCATCGCGGACTGCATCTTTGACACGATATAATCCAATCCGGCCTTCTTAGGTGCAAAGCACACCATAAAGACATGCGCCAAGTACCTCCATTGGCCAATGAGACCACTCTTTATGATGCCTTAGCTATATCCAGGCCATACCCCATCCTTAAAAAGGTTGCCTGCCTTACTTCCAATGGGAAGTCAATAGGCACAGCTTCCTGTTCGACCGTTCCAAGCTGCAACACTCTTCGAAGCATATCTACAGAAAATACAAGGGGCTGCCCCGCGATTATAGTCCTCAACACCGTCGGAGTCACTGTACAGTCTACTTGCAGGTGATCCCAAAATTGTCTGACATACGGCAGGACAATTTGCACATTGTGAGAAAGGGCATATGACACCCTTGAATTAGCCAGGAAATCCACCATTTGTCGAAACGCCTGAGCTTCAGGAAGCTCACGATCCGGCGAAACAACCATATTATGCTCTTGAAAGAAAGCTCTTTCCCCCATATCTGCATATTAAATAAAAAAATATATTAGAAGGTACAAAATAAAAATGAAACTTGTTTAAATTCAAATTTGTTTTATTTTAAACTTGTGTAAGTTCAAAATCCAACACATATGAATTTCTACAAATTTGACGTTAAAATCATGCAAACATTTCGATTTTAATAGAAAACTCGAATGATATGTTCGAATTTGACCTTAATTCGAGTTTGCTGACATGTTCGAAGTTACTGACAAATTCGAACTATATGAACAAACTCGAAGTCGGCACTTTCAAACACAAATTCAAGATTTAAACCATATTAGACTTAGAAAATAACATTCACTAGTCCTAGTAGGTTCTAATCGAAGATATATGTCACTTATTTCACGATTCACCGGTTAAACTTTGTGATTTTGAATCACAAAGTTCAAAACCCATAAAACTTCAAAATAAGTCGATTTTTGCTAAATTTGAGTTCTAAACTACCGAAATCTTGTATAACAATGATGTTTATACCTAGATTTGTGTGTAGAATCGAACACAAAGTACAAAACTTCGATGAATAGATGAAAACTCGAAGACGGTAAGTTCGAAGAAACAAACTCGAAATCGCACACAGTATAAGTTCGAATGTCTAAACTCGAAGGTAGGTGACAATGAATATTCACTGTAGACCTATATAAACTAACCATCTTCGAACTTGTCTAAAATTCGACTTTACTGACATTTTCGAATATTGATTCGACTTTGTCTTAAAGTCGAATTAAAAATGAAAATTTTGAAAATCTTTGAATAAAGTTCAACTTTTTCAACTTTTCCAACGTTTTCGTGTAACGGAACAAACTATGCAAAATTTATTTACACTAAGCACAGATTTTCACGCAATGTTTGTTTATTCAACTAAAAATGCATCCTCAGTAAGTTTGACCTTTTTCTTAAATAAAATAACATAAAATAAAATAAGTTAAAATAGAGTAAAATTTTGAACAAAATTTAAACTTAGACTAATCTATCATACTTTTAAATTTACATCCTATACTTAACACTAACATAATATTTTTGGCGAGAAAATCAAAGACAGGTTCAATCAGATAGCGGTGTCAAAAACGCACTTTCAGCATCTTGGTTTCACACTTAGGAATTTTTGATTCCTTTGATTGTTTGTCATGACACACATTTCTAGACGATTGTTGGTATTATTTTCCCTTTAAACATGTTACACTTTGGAATATCCCTTGGCCTTTTTATTTATCAAGAAATTACCTTACGTGACGCATACTTAGACATACTTTTGTGATCAAGGCATACACACAATGATTATAACTTTTCGGTATTGCAAATTTTCTTTAAAAGGAAAACGTGGGACACAATTCTGTATTTACATACAACAGAGTGTTTTAGTTTGTCTTAAAGTTTATTTTAAAGCTAGCATGATAGCGGTGACAGGTCTGTACCAACGTACAACAAAGCGACTTATCTTGCTAACTCGAGTCAAACCAGAGGCAACAGGTCTGTACTTACGTACAACAGAGTTACTTGTTTTGACTCTCAATTCAGTATCATGATTTTTCTATTCTTTTCTTTTCTTTAAGATGTATCTGATGTTGCTATACATCCCCCAGAAAATTTGCATACCTCATTAAGAATAATGACTGTATGTCTCTAACATAAAAATTAAGACCATTTGGTCATACATCTCAGTAAGTGACACGCCTGACTTTTTCTTGAATATTTTATTAGCCTTGAGACTCCCTTTGTGTATTATGCCTACCAACACATCAAACTAGATAATGTATAACACTTAGAGTTTTAGGTGCATTATATGTGAAAGCTTAAAACTTAGAGATTGTAATGACTGTGCTAATTTTCGTCACTTTGAACCTATGTATCTAAGACTTAACTCATTTTCTAATATTCTCTTTTTTTAGAACTTTTTATGGTTTTCTCTCTTTTTTTTCTTTTGTTTTTCATAAATAAGAGTAAGAAAAATAAACTAACCTACTAACTTACTATAAAAGGAAAGAAATTCTACTGCTATAAAAAGAAATAAATTTTACTAAGGTCAAGTTACTCTGGATTACGCATTCCGTTTAGTTGAACTAACAACTCAAAACGAGACTTATCAAAAGCTTTGGTAAATAAATCAGCATTATTATCTTCCGTTGCAACTTTTACCAGCTTAATTAGATTCTTTTCAGCACAATTACGTATAAAATGGTGTCTTATGTCTATGTGCTTGGTTTTACTGTGTTTAACTGGATTATTGGTTATTGCAATAGTTGACTGGTTATCTATCCTAATAGGAGTATGAGTATAAGTCAAACCGTAATCCTGCAATTGTTGTTGTATCCACAGAACCTGTGAACATCAACTACCAGCAGCAACATATTCGGCCTCGCACGTTGACACGCCTACCGAAATCTGTTTCTTGCATTTCCAGGAAACGAGTCTCCCTCCAAGGAACTGACAACCTCCAGTTGCTGACTTGCGATTCAAGCTACATCCTCCATAGTCTGAATCCGTGAACGCCTCCAATTCCAGATCACCATCAGCGTGATACAAAGTCCCAACTTCAGTTTCGACTTGAGGTATCTCAGAATCCGCTTCACAGCTTTCATGTGCATCTCTTTTGGATTAGCTTGAAACCTAGCACAAATACACACAGCAAACATTATGTCAGGTCTAGAAGCAGTTAAATACATGAGTGACCCAATCATGGCCCGATATAACGTCGGATCCACATCGGTATCACTTTCTGTACCCGGTCCGAGATTATGATTCACTTGAATCGGTGTGCTGAAGTGAGCTGTTAGCTTGGTTCCCTCCATCCCGAAGCGCTCTAATATGTCGTAGACATACTTCGTATGATGAATAAACATGCCCTCCTTCCTCTGTTCGACTTGCAAACCCAGAAAGAAGTTTAACTCACCCATCGCACTCATCTCAAACTTAGACTTCATCACCTTTTCAAAGTCTGTGCACATCTACTCGTCTGATGATCCAAAAATGATATCATCGATGTACACTTGTACCAAAATGAAATGTTCACATTTTCGTTTCACGAACAGTGTACTATCTTTTCTCCCTCTTTCAAACCCGTTGTCTAAAAGATGATTAGATAGAGTCTCGTACCACGCCCTTGGTGCTTGATGTAGTCCATACAAAGCCTTATCTAACCGATACACTCTATCTGGATATTTCGGATCTGTAAACCCGGGCGGCTGTTCCACATATACCAGTTCCTTCACTTTCCCATAAAGAAAAGCACTCTTTACGTCAAGTTGATAAACCTTAAAACCTTTGAAAGAAGAAAAAGCTAGAAACAAACGAATTGCTTCAAGCCTTGCCACTGGCGCGAACACTTCATTGTAATCGATTCCTTCCTCTTGGTTGAAACCCTTTACCACAAGCCTTGATTTGTTGCGAGTGACTATACCCCGATCATCTCTCTTGCACTTGAAAACCCATTTGGTTCCTATTGCAACTTCTCCTCGAGGTAATAGAACTAACTCCCACACTTCAAGTTTCCTAAACTGTGACAGTTCTTCCTGCATCGCTTCAACCCAAGAGTTGTCTTTCAGTGCCATTTGCACATTCTTCGGCTCTACTTGCGAAATGAAACATGAGTAAAGGCAAGTATGAAAGGCCTCGGAGTCATTGATCATCGACAACAACACTGTGTTGTTATTCAAACTACTCCTAGTCCTCACACCAGCATTAGGATTTCCTATGATACTTTCAATAGGATGATTCTTATTAATCCTAGATGTTTCTATCTCGTCAACCCTAAGATTTTCTCCCAAATTTGATCCTATCTCTACCAACATAGGACTGATATCATGCTGATTGCTGTCCTCTGTCTTTTCCTCTGCTCCGTCACTTCCAGTCTCGGTTACCTCAGCCATAAAGGCTCTAGCATTCGACTCTGGATGTGTACTCCAGTCATATGTTCCATCTAGCTATCTGTGAGATGTGACATTAGATAACAGACCAGCTATATTTGCCTGACTGGTTGAACTACCCGGTAGATATCTCCCTTGAGATTGATTCTGATACTGGTTCTGGTAGTTCTCTACTTTTGGTCTTTGACATTCTTTAGCGAAGTGTCCTAACCCCTGGCAGTTGTAACACTTAACTTTGGATTTATCAAACCCAATCTTATTGTTACTAACGTTGAGATTTCTGTCCGTTCTCTTGATGAACCTCTTGACTCGCTGAGTCACCATGGCCAGTTGCCATTGTAGATCAATTTCCTCTAAATCATCAGGATCTACCTGATCATAATCCTCATCCCAAAGTGCAGGATCGTTGATTTTCCCTTGAACACAATTGCCATAGGCGGCCACAAATGAAGCCAACAGATTCAGATGGTCTTCAGCTGATTTTGCGCTCATCGGCATCTTTGAATACCCCATGAGAGGTAGATGTAGCCTGAGTTTGCTTTTCTTCTGGTCTAGAAAACCCTAAGAAAGCCCGATTCACTGAGTCTTCTGATTCAACCGGTGTCGATGTTTCTCCTGAAAAAGAATGCTGTAGCCGTTTTCACGTCAGGTTGCCCCTGAAGATTTAGACTTCCCAAAGTACATGTCCGGATCCTGTACTTGTTCATAATCCCTTCCCTTCTTCAGCAATTCAAAGTTATATGTCTTCAGCGTTCCAATGACATTTTCTAGAGTTAGAGTATAGAACTTGTCTTCATCATGCTTTATCAGCGCCACATACAAATCCCATTTGGCTGGTAAAGCATCCAGCATTTTCACAATTTTTTTTGTCTCGCTATACTCCACATCGTGGTTGTCTAACTCAGTTAGCAAATGATAGAATCTGGTGATTGTCTCATCTAGCTTTTCGTTCTTCAAGGCTTTGAAGATCGCGAACTGCTGCTTGAGCATTTCCATTCTATTTTTCCTGACCCTCGGATTACCTTCACATCTTTTCTCCAAAGCATCCCATAGCTCTTTTGTTGTTTTCTGATTGCGGAAAGTGTGCAAGATCTCCTGAGGTAAAGCCATTCTAATGATAGAGAATGCCCGGTTCTCGGCCTCATAGAGCTTCTTATCATCGTCCTTCATCTTTGAATATGATAAGACTCTTTGTCGTCCTTCAACCTCTGTCGTCGGTGGAATGTATCCCTCGTCTATACAAATCCATATCCGCATATCATTAAATCTCGTGAAGTCGGCGAACCTATCCTTCCATCAATAATAATCCTCCAATTTCATCAACTTTGGTGGAGAATTTGCTTTTCCGACCTCGTGATCCATCTCAATAAATCTCTGTAAACTTGTCATTGTTTCAAATATTTTTGAATTTAAACTTAATTAATTTAATTCGAAATTAATTTAAATTAACTCTTTCGAATTTGAGTAAATTTGAATCTAATTAAATTTAAACTTGTTTGGAATTAAATTCGAAATTAAGTTTGAAGTCCAACTAAATTCGAAATGTATGACAAATTCAAAGGTAAGTAAGGTCGAAGGTATTAAATTCGAAATCCTGTATTCGATTTTAATGTAAAATCGAATCAGGGCAAATTCGAAGTGGCCAAACTCGAATCAAACCCTATTCTCTGATAAACTCGAATTTTGAGAAAAACCCTAATACCCCATTGACAAATTCGAGCGCCGCAAGTTCGAAAAATGGCTAATACTTCGAGTTTTTCAAGTTTTCAGATTAAACCAATATTTTTACGAGTAAAAATATTGATTTCGATCAAAAACTTGAACGAATACAAAGTATTTTCCGATATCTTACTTGATAAACTCAAAAATCCTCCAAAAATGTGATGAACACAGTCCAAAACGTCAAGAAACCACAGATGTTTCTTAGTGAACACAAAGAACACCAACGAACACCCAATTGCTCTGATACCACTTGTAAGGTCTGCTGACTACGAATCTATCTTGACGTGACACCTGCCAACGAGTGCGGAATCCTCGTTAGTGGCTTGACGGATATATCACGCACCCGGAAACACGGAGACTACCACGGTGATAGACGAACTACTTAGAACGCCCCAACACGATGATTCTCTCCTCACAAAACTCTCTGATTGCAATCAAGTTCGAGATCGCCTTCTGCTAATCGTCTGACTAATTCTGCAAAAGTCTAATAATTAATCGAATTAAACCTTAATTATACTGACATATTCGAGTTTGTCTAGGACAAATTCAAATCTGGCCCAAGGCCTATTCGAATTTCTCCTCAATGACAAATTCGAATTTAGCTTAAATTCGAACTTCACCTTTCAAACTTATGTTTGAACTTATGTTTTATCTTAAGTCTGAATTTATCTTTGAACTTTATGTTTGAACTTCTTGTAATACATTACACCAAGTTCAAACATACAAACAATCAATATCAAACTCACATAATCAAACATATATCAAACACTTGTTAATATTCAATATCAAGTAAGTTGACTTACACAGAATGCTATCTAAACTTAGACTGCTTTCGTCATACAGGATGTACTAACAAGTTTCTGCACACAAGCATCCATCCAAGACTTATATGTACGCAAGAAGCATGATAAAAAGGTTGCTGTTGGCTTACTTAATACATCTGAGAATTATATAAAATGAAAAGGGCTGCTGATTGCTTGTTGTTTTTGGTAATGTATGTGGGTTTCGGTATATAGGAGGTCTCGGTATTACAAGCAAAACACACAAACACACACACTGCTCTTTTGCTTCTGTTTTTGTTTAAATTTCCAGCAGCACAACAATGCGATTAAGGGTGTTTGGATGCTTCTAATTGATGAACAAATCACACACAAATGTATTTAAGCCAATACTGAAAACCATATGGATTTTATGGCCTGTTTTGGTCGAAGAAAAACAGAATCGTAACACTTGACAGCTCCCATTTTATAGTCTCAGAAATGCTTGACTATTCCATTAATCACTTATATAAAACATGCATGTGCTTATTTTCTGATCTTAAACACTAATTTGATGTTCAATATAAAGATTTTTTTGAAGACACTCAAACCCTACAAAAATCCAAGAACCGTGGGTTCCTATACTCACACAAGAACAATTTAAATGGTAGATTTACCTTCAATCTTGTAAGCCTAAGTTGCTTAACGCTAGATTGTTGATTTCATTGGTCTTAATCTCTGAATTTTGTTGCAAAATGGATGATTTTTGGTGAAGATGGTGATGAGCCGTATGTTTGGTTTTTTTTCTTTTTTTTTTTTTTTTTTTTTTTTTTTTTTTTGGGTAGAAGAAGCTCTCAATTTCTTGAGTTGTCGAAAAATGACAGATACATTTAAATAAGGGTTTTGTTTGGTCAAATTTCTCATTTCACACTTTTGGTCCCTTAACTTATCTTCCTTTACATAAGCTTTAATCATCTTGAAAAACATATGATTTAACTAATCTACTTTTAATAACTTTATAATTGAAATACACTACTAATTGTTGCATACAAATTTCTTCTTTTTAATGCAACTTTTATTAATTTACATTGAAATTACATTGCTAGTTATTTAGCACAAATTTCATTTAACGTCCTAATTAACAATAAAATTGCTAAGTAATGCTGATTAAAGTTCAGGTTGTTACAGGAATGACAAAATTAGTTAAATCTAAAGCTTATTTGATAAAAAATGAGCAAAGTCGAACTCGAGCTCGAGTATGAGAAGTCGAACTTGGGTCAGAAGGATTTGAGCTCGAGTGTCTTGAAGCCGAGAAAAGTGTTAGACAAAATTTGAGCCAAGTTGAAGGAATGAGTTAAGGAGAGCTCAAGTCGTATAAACTCGAACTCGGGTCCAATAGACTCGAACTCAAGTCCAAAGTAGTCGAGCTCGAGTCCAATAGGGTCGAGCTTGAGTCCTATAAAAGTTGTAAATTTTCAATCTTAAACACTTTTGATCCAAGACTTAGCATTTATGAGCATAATTAAGCAGTGTAGTTTCATATTTTCACTGAGCAAAGCAGCAATTGAGCAATTTGAGCATTATGAGCCTAAATCCAATACATTTTTAAGATAAGACTAAGCATGTAAAGCCTAAGAAGAGCCTTGAATGCACTCAGAGCTATTGTTTGTATTTTTAGCAGACGAGCAACCTTGTGCCTTTTTGAGCAGTTCTGAGCATGTTTGAGCTATCAGAGCATATATTTGAGCACTTACAGCACCTGTGAGTTGTAGTTAGTCATGCGTATATGTATTTCTATGTTAGTTTGGGACCAATGTTTTTTTCTTAAGCGTTATTGGCATTCGTTTAGCTTTCATGAGTAACAGATAACAATGAGGCATGTGTTGCCCTGTTAACCTTACTGCATCATCCGTTTACTCCTTAGAGCTTTATTGAGCATGAAGCATGCGTAACATGAGCATAATAATTGTACAGAAGCACAAAAGCATAAGCATGTCTTTTGCATTATCATGGAGCATGCATGAGCTTTCGTTGATTTTTCTCTTGGGCAAATATTGAGCAACTCTGATGGGCAACCACTATACTTGGGCATATTATTGGTAGCTAGGCTCGTATGCGGCTGATTCCCGCTTGCGCGTGCTAAAGTGATTGGCGTTTCCTTTCCCGAGCTTGTCTCCCAAATTCAGAGCATGAGATTTACCTTGAGCATGAGCATTGCACGTGCTGAGCTTCGAGCCTTTGAGCTTATTGAGCAGTGGCATAAAATACTTATGGGATGGACTACTATGAACTCACGAAACATTCGCTTATTGTTAAGCTGTTTATTATTTTCAGGCAAGGGCAAAAGTCCAACGGGACCCTCAAATTAAGAAATTGAGCTAATATACTAAAGATAATCATCTGAGCTTCTGGTAATACTATGGGATTAGAGACTTGTTTGGTCAACAGTTATGTAATGAGCTGTTGTAATAGTAATGAATGTATTAGCTACCAGACATTAATTTATTTTACTATGTTATGTAATTTGTAATGAAGCATTTGGATTCCTCTATTAGTTTTAGCATTCTTGATTATGTGAAATTGTTGAGTGATGGTCATTAGATGAACTCCTAGGTGACTTATGCATGAGATTATAAGCAGTGATGTTACATTCTGGTTTAATTTATCCCATATTCCAGAGTTTATCCCTGAATTTTAAATTTTTTCATGATTTTTATGGGTTTATAATCTTCATCAGAGTTTTCCAGCTGTTATGAATTTATGCCAGACGTATTATTCCTAATTTCATGGAGGTTTAAAATTTTTTTCTACTATTCCAATTGTTGTGAATTATCGCAAGTTTTACTGAAATTTGACAGTTGCATTTGTGCCCTGATTTGTATTTGATGAAAATTTAGGGATGGCAAAAAAAAAAAAACGAACCCGACGGGGAAAAACCGGAAACCTATCTAAACGGGGCGGGTTTCCCCGAACCCGATAAGTTAAACGGGTGATGGGGCGGGTATGGTATTAATAATACCCGTCCCGTATACCCGATTACATAACCCGTTTAAATCCCCGATTACTTTTAATAGCTTCATGCTATTTATATTGTATATATAATATATATAAAAGATGAGTATTTTTATCTATTTTATATATTATACATAAAAACTATTATGTATAATTTAAAAAACTAATTTATTTACATATAATTTATTGAAATAATGTTTTTTTCGTTATCATTTGATAGGGATACAAATTTAATTTAATATTAGTATTGTAATTTTAACATACATGAACATTTTTAAGCTTAAATTATGAACCATGTGATTAAATTTCATATCATTGATTTATAAATGGGTTACCCAATTCCCCGTGGGTTTCCTCGTGTACCCGATAGGGATCCCCGTTTATTACCCGTGGTTTTTTTAAACGGAGACGGTATTTCCATTCCCCGCCCCGTTGCCATCCCTAGACGAACTATGTCAGCACAAGTCCTATATAATCTGAAATTTAGGGGTTGATATTAGTTTGTAATCTAATCTAATGATGCAATCATGATACATGAGCAGAATTTCTCTTTATATATAATCAGAGGCCCTTAAAAGTTATTTTTTAAAGATTACTATCTTTTTCTTTTAAAAAAAATTAATTATATAACAAAAGGGTTCTTTGTCAAAAACCTCACCTAAAACCCTTAAGGTGTGTTTGGTAACGACGTATGGTAGAATGGAATTCAAATAGATAGAATAGAATAAAATCACATGAGTTTATTACAAGTTTTTTTGTTACTTAACATCAACCTTGATTCTTAACGAGAGAAAGTAGGAAATGAAGTTTAGTGTATATTTCATTTCTTATCTATCTTACCCAACACGTAGAGAATCAAAATTTTAAAAAAGGAACTAAGTTTTATATTGTTTTTATTTTTAATGTCATGTATAACTATATTTAATTAAAATAAATTATAATTTTCATTCCATGACACAAAATGACCCTTAATATTGTCACCTCCTTCCCATAAGGCTATCAGTCAAAGATCCATTGCAAATGTTCTAATAATCGATGAGATAAAGTTCAAGCTCGACGCCATACTCAATTCAATATTTATATAAATAAAACTAGTTTATAACTCATGTATTAATACGTGGATATTTTTAATTAAATTTATTTATATAAAATGTATATGAGTAAACATACAAAAATATTAATTGTGTTTATTTTTTATTATTTACAGATTAAAAAATAAAGTATATTTATCTTTTTTAAAAATATTAAATTGTATTTATCTTTTATTTTTTATAAGTTGTAATTATCTTTTCGGTGAACGTAAAGGTGACACGTGACATTTGATGTTTTCCTTTATTATACATTATAATAATAATTTTCACAACTAATTCAAATTAATACATTTGGATCTAATTTTGATTATTATGGATAATAATGATAGATATTTATTTTAGGTAAACATTAATTTTAAATGTTACAAAATCTAATTTATTACAAATTAATTAATGAAAAAAAATAAAGTCAAAATTTAATGCAATTAAGTTAAGGTGTTAAATTTGGAAAAAGAGGTGGAAAAATAAAATTTTCTTCTATTGTAGAAGTGATATGTGACATGAATTGTTTTGTTTTATTATAATATACAGGTTGATTTAGAAAATACGTGTCATTTTTATATTTTAATAAATTATTATAAAAGTTATATATAAATAAAATAAAATAATTGAAAGCTAACTAAATTAAAGATAAAAAAATATTTAGTTGTTTGATATTAAATAAATAAATATTATTATATTGTATTATTAATAACAGATAATATGTGTTTGCAAAAAATGTTTCTTTTAATTTTTATTAACTTCAAATATGAAATATCAATGTAAGAAACAAAAAACTTCAATTATGTGAATGTGTATATATTCTGAAAATGATAAAATATACAAATGGAATATATGAAAATCAACAACCAAAATTTATCATATTCACAATTGAAGTTTTATCAATTAAATTTTAAATCGTGTTAGCAAAATAATTAACAAAAATTTTTAACTTTATTTTCTACACTTCTACGTTTAAATACAAATTTTTACATTTGAATTTAACTATGATCATTAAGGATAATAATGACACATATTTATTTTAGGTAAATATTAATCAATTAATTAAAAAATTAAAATCAAAATTTAATGTAATTAAGTTAAGGTAGTAAATTTGGAAAATGAATTAAAAAATGGCATAGGTATAATTATTGATTGTAATTAAGGTTATAAGGGACATTTCATAAATAATTATGAGTTGTCATTAATCTGGACCATTGATTTCTTTCCATCCAATGGTCCAGAAACTTCAAGTGGTTTTCTTATTATATATAGTATAGATTGTAAAGTCATAGAGATATAAGAAATTTGTGAAGATTCATGAGGAAGATTCATGAGTCTCATGTGAGGTTGTCAATACTGAGATATAGGTACCGTATTCGTCTCTGCAAGATGGGGATTGGATCGGGATCGTAAGATCCTACCATAAAATAACTACTTTTTAATTTTTTTTCCTAAGTACTATAATTTATAATTTTATATTATAAACTAATTGCATAACATTTCAACAAAAATATTTACATAGTAAATTAGGAAACAACGTATGTTCATGCTTCGAATGTTTATGGTCATTCAAAAAAAAGTCAACAAATTGTAAATCTTAAAATTTTGCTAACTATCCTAATAGATAAAATGGTTAGATTTAGATAAATGTTGGATTAGATCGGTAAACGATCTTACGGGAAAGCCGATAAAAAGGATCCAGACCAAGTAAAAGGTAGGATCAGATTAGTGATTCTGAATAAGTTAAAAAACGATCCGAGACCGATACCGTTCGAAATCATCTAGTGGAATCATAGGATCGATCGATCATACGATATTACTCGCGATCCTAACGACTATGATCCTAACATTTTTTACATAGATGACACCCAGAAGGCCACAAGTCCACAACTTTTCTACAACAGGAAAATAATCAAATATGAGCTGTAAAAAGGATCTGTACATGTGTTTGCGACCGCACCAATTGACCAAATTAGTCGTCAGCCATCGTAATAGAATAAGACGATAATATTGAATCCATGTACCGACAAATTAAGGAAAAGCAGGATTCTGTATTCCACTGAAAGTCTGAAATATATGAAAACTTCCGTACATGTCAATTTTAAACTTGGTACGTGTGTGTGTGTGTATATATATATATATATATATATATATATATATATGTATGTATATATGTATGTATGTATAGGGGAGGGATCTTTTAAGAACCATAATATTGTGAGAACTTAAGAACCTTTAATAGCCTTTGGATTAATAGAATCAATGGTTGATATATTGGATGATAATTTGGTAATTATTTAGAATTTTGATAGTGGAGAATCTTGAAAAGGTGTGAAAAGAGCATTTTTGGAAGAAAAAATCTGCTTTTTCCCTTTCTCTCTCTTACTTTTTTTCATTTTCATTTTATTTTTTTTCATTATAATTGATTTTTAAAGTAAAAAACGTTTTTTATAAAAAAATTTATTTTTTCTATATATAAAATTATTTAATTGCTAAAAAATAACGTATTTTATATAGAAATATTATATGTCTATATAGAATATTTTTTTTTCTATATAGAATATGTTAACGAACATATTCTATGTACAATCTACGTAGAATGTCATGCATTCTACGTAGAATGACATGCAATCTACGTAGAATGTCGTGCAGAATGTTAAATATATTATATTCTACGTAGATTACCTGATAAAATATATCAAAAACACAGTGAAACAAAAAAAAGATTTCATTTAAACATTTTATCAAACACTTGGTATGCAACTGATATAAAATACATCAAAAAGACATTGAATAGTAATGTTAATCTACATAAAAAGATATAGAAATGTATAAAAAAACATAAAAAATATATGAAATATATAAGAAACATAACATTATACATAGATTATGTGTGATTTTTTACAAGTAGTCTTGTATTATATTCAATTTAGATTATCATCTAATCTACGTAGATTATCATGTAATCTACGTAGATTATCATGTAAAACATCCAATAACTATTACGATCATTATAAATCTAATATCTTACAAATAATCTTCATTATAAAACATGAAAAATGAATCTGTCATATTTTATGTAGAGTATCGACGAACATATTATATGTACAATCTACGTAGAATGTCATGCATTCTACGTAGAATGTCATGCATTCTACGTAGAATGTCATGCATTCTACGTAGAATTTCATGCATTCTACGTAGAATGTCATGCATTCTACGTAGAATGACATTCAATCTACGTAGAATGACATTCAATCTACGTAGAATGGCATGCAATCTACGTAGAATGTCGTGTAGAATGTCAATTATCATATATTCTACGTAGATTACATGATAAAATATACCAAAAACACATTCAATAGTAATGTTAATCTACATAAAAAGATATAGAATTGTATAAGAACCATAAATATATATTAAATATATAAGAAACATAACATATTACATAGATTATGTGTGATTTTTTACAAGTAGTATTGTATTATATTCTATGTAGATAATCTATGTATATTGTCATGTAATCAACATAGATTATCATGTAAAACATCTAATAAGTATTACATTCATTATAAATCTAATATCTTACAAATAATTTTAATTATAAAACATGGAAAATGAATCTGTCCAATCTACGTAGATTGTACATAGAATATGTTCGTCGATACTCTACATAGAATGTCACGCAATCTACGTAGAATGACATGCAATCTACGTAGAGTATCGACGAACATATTCTATGTACAATCTACGTAGAATGTCATGCAATCTACGTAGAATGGCATTCAATCTACGTAGAATGACATTCAATCTACATAGAATGACATGCAATCTACGTAGAATGCCATGCAATCTACGTAGAATGTCATGTCGAATGTCAAGTATCATATATTTTACATAGATTACATGATAAAATATACTAAAAACACATTGAATGTTAATGTACATCTACATAAAAAGATATAGAAATGTATAAGAAACATAAAAATATATGAAATATATAAGAAACATAACTATGTGTGATTTTTTACAAGTAGTCTTGTATTATATATTCTATGTAGTATCATGTAATCTACGTAGATTATCATGTAAAACATCAAATAACTATTACATTCATATATATCTAATATCTTACAAATAATCTTTATTATAAAACATTGAAAATGAATCTATCATATTCTATGTAGAGTATCGACGAACATATTTTATGTACAATATACGTAGAATATCATGCAATCTACGTAGAATGACATGCAATCTACGTAGAATGTCATACAATCTATGTAGAATGTCGTGTAAAATGTCAAATATCATATATTCTACATAGATTACATGATAAAATATATCAAAAACACATTGAAACAAAAAAATAAGACAGATTTCATTTATACATTTTGTCAAACACTTGGTATGACTGATATAAAATATACCAAAAATACATAGAATAAAACTGTTAATCTACGTAGAATAACATGCAATCTACGTAGAATGACATTCAATCTACGTAGAATGACATGCAATCTACGTAGAATGGCATGCAATCTACGTAGAATGTCATGCAATCTACGTAGAATGTCATGCAATCTATGTAGAATGTCGTGTAGAATGTCAAGTATCATATATTCTACGTAGATTAAATGATAAAATATACCAAAAACACATTGAAACAAAAAAAAAAGATTTCATTTAGCCATTTTATCGAAAACTTGGTATGCAACTGATATAAAATATATCAAAAACACAATGAATAGTAATGTTAATCTACAAAAAAGATATAGATTTGTATAATAAACATAAAAATATATGAAATATATAAGAAACATAACATTCTACATAGATTATAAATAGTAATGTTAATCTACACAAAAAGATATAGAATTATATAACATTCTATATAGACACATAATAATTCTATATAGAATACATTAATTTTTTAGCAATTAAATAATTTTTTATGTAGAATTTTTTTAAAAAAAATAAAAAAAAACGTTTTTTTAAAATTAAAATCAATTCTAATAAAAGAAAGAGAAAATGAAAATGAAAAAAAAAGTAAGAGAGAGAAAGTGAAAAAGAGATGCATACAATAAAAAAGATGGAGAGAGAAAGATAATATTTTTTATTCCAAAAATACCCTTTTGATCCAAGGGCTCTAAAAGGTTCTTAGGTTCTCACCATCTTTGAGGTTCTTAAAAGAACCTCTCCCTATATATATATATATATATATATATATATATATATATATATATATATATATATATATATATATATATATATATATATATAGGTTTCATTGAGAACTTTTGTGCATCGAGGCACAAAAGAACCTCCATTGACCATTGGATGAAAAGAATGTGTGAGTTAGATCAAATGGCAAAAATGTTATTAAATAGAAAGTTTTATGCATCAAGTGCACATAATGAAATTCGCGGAGGGGTAAAACAGGAATTATGTAATCCTTATTTAATTATTACACTTCCAAAATTAACAAAAATAATACAAATTCAAAATACATCAAAATACATGCATATCGTTTATCTCTTCCAAATATAAATCACGCATATCGTTCATCTCTTCCAAAATCAAAATACATCATAATACAAACATGAATCGTTCATACAAACATAAATCATGCATATCTTTCATCTCTTCCAAAATCAAGAGGGGCTAAGAGAGAGGAGAGAGAGAGATGAAGAGAAAGAGTGAGTGGTTTTAGGAAAAAAGTTAATGATGATTTTCATACCAAATTTAGCTATTAATTATCTTAAAAACATTTAAATTTAAAAATAATTTTCATATATTTAATATTCCCTAAATGCCCTTTGTGCACCATTGGTAGAAAGTTTGATGCATAAAAGTTCTCAATGGTGCCTCGATGCACAAAAGTTCTCAATCGAACCCCAAGCTATATATATATATATATATATATATATATATATATATATATATATGGGTTCAAATGAGTACCACTAGTTTTGCGGAGTACCGGAGATACCTCGCTTAAAATCATTTTTTTAAAATTTTTTTCATAATCATCTTTAAATTAATAATACAAGACTACTTGCAAATAATCACACAAAAACACACACTAGAACTATGTGAAACGTGTGTGTTCACGTGAACTGCACTGTTGTGAAACTGTGTTCACAACTAAGCATGTTCACATGAATTTTTTCACGTTCACATGACTTTTAAGATAATAGAAAGTGTAAATGTATATACTTTTTTACGAATAGCCTTATATTATTTGTATCCAAATGAATATGAAAAAAAAAATTCAAAAAAAAAAACTTTTTTTCGGAGCAAATTCACATTTGAAACCCGTGTGTTCACGAGTACTCACGGTACTCTGCATTTTTTAGGTACTCACACGAACCATATTATATATATATATATATATATATATATATATATATATATATATATATATATATATATATATATATATATATATATACAGTCAGGTTCAAAAAAGTACATCTCGAAATCAAGTGTATCCGAAGATACCAACCTTAAATTTTTTTTCTCATAACCATATTTAATTTAATGTCATACGCATGATATATGAATTTCACATACATTCACACTTTCTGTATCCTTAAAAATTAAGTGAATGCTCAATGCATATTTATGTGAATGGTCATCCATGTGAATGGTCATTTCACACAATGTGAATGGTGTGAATGACCATTCACATATATTATGTGTTGTTTCTTTTTGAAAAAGCCTTGTAATGTTTGGCTTAATACATGTTTATTAAAAAAATACATGTGAATGATAATCACTTAGGGTAACGCTTGAATCTCATAGGTACACTAATAAACCGATTAGAATTATATATAATATATATATATATATAGATATATAAAGCTAGATATATTATATATATATCTATATATATATAGTGGGGTTTAAATGGAGAAGCTCCATGCATCGAAGAACCTTGAAGAACTTTCATGCACCACCATAAATGTATCACATGCAATTCCCTCGTGATGCATCATTTTTCCATGTGATGCATCAAATTTTCGCGTGATGCATTGATTTCTATGTGATGCATTACGATTTTCAAGCGATGCATTGTGGTTCTCCAAGATTCTTCGATGCATAGAGGTTCTCCATTGAACCCACCCCTATATATTTTATATATATATTCAACTTAAGGATTTAATATCATATATATCTTTACTAAACTTAAGAATTTCATATATAAATCAAAGATGTTATTAATATCACATGTATCCTTCTTAAATATCATTATTAACATCTATACCCGATTCATTAATTTAATTATTTTAAACTTATAATTAGTATTACTTATTAATTAATGATAATTATACCCTTATTTATTTTCTTCTTAACTATATTTCATAATATTATAGGTACCCAATTAAATTAATGCTTAAATTATATCCTGCATAGTAATTATATATAATTTATTTTGTAAAACCTTACCATATAAATTATTACTCTTAAAAAAAATAATACTAACAATATAATTATTGCAAAATTTTGGTTTGTCTAAATAACTGCCTTCTTTATTAATGAAAATAACATTACATTTATAATAAAAAGATTAATTTACTAAAAATATATAAATTTCATCCGGTAATTTTAATATTAAAATACTTTCTCATTACTAGTTATTAAACAAACTTTATAAAACTGAAATCTAATTATATAAGAAAAAATATTTATAATCTTATCGTTAACACAAAATATACACAACTAATAACATTGGATAACAAATAATAATTCAAATATTAGACTAAACTTAAAAATTAAAAAAGTAAACTATAAAACAATAATTATAAAATGATAGCAAACTTGGAAAAAAAAAAAGAAATTAATGTACATAGATAACATAAAATATATACTAAATTAAAAAAAAAAAACAAAATGCAATACAACTATAAATTTCAAAAAGAAAAAGAAAAAATAATATAATATGTAATCAGTTAATTGTATATAGAAAACTGCAGGAAAAAAACAAATCTATCTATACTATTAGAAGAGTACATATACTCATTTCTGGTGAAGCCACGTGTCGTCACCATGAATTTACACGTGACATTTATAGATTTTAAAAATAATAACGAAATTTAAATCAAATCTATCCAAATCTAATATAATCCACTTTAAAATTCAAATTAAACGAAATCTAATACTCTATTAACTTATTATTTATATCTATCCAAATCTATAATCCACTTTTAAATTCAAATCAAATCAAATCAAACAAAATCTAATAATCTAATAACTTATTAACTATAAGATAATATAATAAAAATTTAAAAAATATATAAGAAACTAATTACTCTTCATATATATTTAGAAATATACAAAATTAATAGGTTATAATAAATAAAAATATCATCTTATATACTTTTGTTTAAAAAATAATATTTATATCTTTATCTTTTTAATTATTATATTTTATATATATTTAAAAAATATCCGCGTAATACGCGGGTAATAAACTAGTAAGATTATATAATAAGATGATATGATTTGACTACAAACGAGCAAAAATATAATACAACTTTTTTATTGTTCATGTTAATTTATTTTACTATGAAGAAATTATATATTAAACTTTACAAAAATAAAATATATAAAATTATTAAAAGGGACATGATATTTTAATTTTAGTTGGAAAAATACGATAATTTAAGGTTTAGTTGAAAGAAGAAATAAGTAAGAGTATAATGGTCATTAATTAATAAGTAATATTATTTATGACTTTTAAATGTTATAAAAATAATTAAGTTAATGAATTTGTGTATATATGATATTAATGATATTTAATAGGGATATATATGATATTAATAATTAAAATTGGGTATATATGATATTATAATGTTTAGGAGGAATATATATAATATTAAAATTTTAAATTGGATATATATATATATATATATATATGATATTATGAAGTTTATGAAGGATATATATGAAATTCTTATTTACATTTCAATATAAACTTTATTATCGTCAGAAATATATTCATTAAAAAACAGATATGCAGCTGACCTAATGTTTATTTAATGTATAGTATACATTTGGTTTGTTTTTATGTTATTATATTTTATATATAAAAGTTCACATATATCATTATAATAATCACATTATTTTTATTTATATTTTCATATAATACTTTTTTTGTCCAAACTATTTTAGAATGAAAAACTATTTATTGTTTGATTATAATTTCGCTGCAACACACAGTATAAACTGCGTGATTCTAAACACACACCTTTCTCTTTGCTAATTACATACCCTCTTCCTCTAATGTGAGAGAAATTATTAAGTTTAATTAATGAAACTCTTGTTATTAAGGAAAATAATGTGAGAGAATATGATGTATTATTAGCTGAAAATTATTTATGAGGGTGTACGTATAGCACGACACATTAAACTACCTCACAGTTATTAATTATTAAACACTACCTCCTTATCCATTCTAATAATTCACGGCAGGCGGCGGCTTTTCTATCTGTTTTCTATCTATCTGTTTTTTCGTTCAATATGATTTCAACGCATGAAAAGGAGGTTTATGTTGTCATTTATTTGGAATTATTAAACGGATAAATACATACAATAGACGCGTATTTTTATTTATACGTTGTAATTTTATTTTGTTATCATTTGTTAGTTAAATTTTGTGTTTTTATTTGATAGTTATATTTTACTATAGTTTTCATTAGGTAATTATGCATATATTTTTCTTTCTTAAATAGATGTTATTTAACATGTAAATAATATAAAACTGGAAAAATCTGTGTAACTACTTTTTATATTTATATTATAAAATTTAGGCGTATGCAAAACTTAGGACTAACTTGAAAAACTGATGAGTTTTGCACATACCTAATTTTTATAACATTAATATGAAATACTTGCGTAATGATTTTTACCACCTGTATATTATTTACAAGTTACAAAACATTTAGTGGTACCAAAAGAAAAAATATATATAATTACTCATAGAAAAAAATAAAGTATAACTATCAAATAGAAACAAAATGAAAAGTGTAATTATGTGGTAACAAATAAAATGCATTAATAGAAACAAATATAAAAATACGCATCCATTATATATATGCCATTATCTCATCATTAAAATACTTGTATTTGAATTCTTGTATATGAAATGGTTAATTACCAAAAAACAAAAAAAAAAAAAACCTAACACATTATAAAGTTTTTATTATGGATAATATTTTTTGTCATACAAATGAAAACATATTAATTTAAGTCAACCGAAATAAAAGATAAACTGTACTAAAATAATTTTCCTTTTGTCTATTCAAATTTTTTTTTGATGTGTCATTTGATTAAACAATCTGATATGACATTTTTTTAAAGATAACCAATTACCTAATTATCAGACAGATTATCTTCATTGATGTCTTTTTTTATAACATAATCCAGTAATTAAAAAAATGTTACTCAAATTAAAATGAATATGACAGTATGTTATATTTTATCGTAATTTTCCTATATAAAATGTTGATCTTACCAATCACATCACCTTATATGTTTTCGTAACCTTAGAAGTTACGTAACTTGTATCTTGTAAGAATTTTGTAATATTTCATATGATTAAGACAAAATATTGTAAATTTATTTTAATTTTATGTGATGAATAATTAAATATCTTTATGACCACTGAAAAAGATCCGTAAAAGGTTAAAACTTATTAAATTGATAACTAATGTCATGTTTGTTTACCTCTTAATGAAATCATTAAGAAGTCATTCTACGTTTGAATAACTTTTTACTGATTCCATTAAAAAGTAAACAGAAAACCCTTAAATATATAGGTAGATCATTTATCCATAAATAAGATGTTAATTAATGTGTCTCTGTGAAATAAAAGTAAAAAAACCAATAATAATAATAACACCAAATAATATTTATGATCGACGGACAATTAATTTAAACGCAATATGGTTAATGGTTTGTAACATATTTTTTACGTTATTAAATTGTTGTATATATCGGATGGAAAGATATTTTTTTAGATGGACAAAATATGCCAATAAGAGAATTTCTATAAATAATATATAGATTTTGGTTCAAGTAGAATCATTATGGATCGTAAAACCGATAAAAAATTTCTATGTTTTTAAAAAACCTTTTTTCCAAGTTTTCTATTTCAATTTCACGTTTAAATAAACATTACAAGAATATTTAAAAAAATATTTACATGGTTTCAAATTTTATAAGAGGCCTCTAAAATAGCATTTGAATATACAAATGTATCATAAATGTGAATGTGAATGAACGATGATTGATGTAAATGTGTGTTAATAATTCTCATAATTCGAAATCATATAAATTTTCAAATATGAACTTTAAACAATTCATTAAAGTTTAAATTTAAATTTATTTCTATCAGTTTTATCATTAGATTTGATTCTACCGTAAACCATATGATATATGGACTCAAGGGCCACCTTCTTCTATGACCTACACATAACAAAATATATATATAAATTTCATTATATGATGACACAATCCATTTATAAATAAATAGCTCGGTTTTCCTTCACTACTTTTCACATCTCACAATTACAAAAACATTTATATGGTTTCAAATTTTGTAATAAATATAAATGTATCGTAAATGTGAATATAAATAAACGATGATCGATGTAAATGTATGTTACAATGTATCTTCATAACTCCACTATACAAAGTTTTATATATAAAGTAATAATTTAAGTTTATTTCTACATGTTTTAACGATAGACATGATTGCACCAAAAACCATGATTTATATAATTATAATGGGCCCTGGGCAACTTTTTTCTATGGCCTACGCATAACATAATATATGAATCACATCAAATAATGACAAACTCCCATTATAAATAGCTTCATTATCCATCACTATTTTCACATTTCACAACTAAAAATCAATGACTACTTCTTCACTCTCTTTATTTTTCTTCTTTTCCTTAGTTTTTTCTTCATCTTTTGCCAAAACCTCATCTCGTCCAAAATCACTTCTTCTTCAAGTAACCAAAGATGCAAAAACACTTCAATATGTCACCCAAGTTTCCCAACGAACTCCCTTAGTTCCAGTCAAGCTAACCGTCGATCTCGGCGGCGACTACATGTGGGTCAATTGTGAACGTGGCTACACCTCGTCCACGTACCATCCAGCGCGTTGCGGCTCCGCGCCATGCCGACTTCTCAACACCACCTCATGCACAACCGAATGTTATTCGGCACCAGCTCCCGATTGCTATAACAACACTTGTGGTCACGGTCCAACAAACACGGTCGCAAATACCGGCACTAGCGGTCAGCTCGGTGCGGATGTGTTCGCGATACAATCGACCAATGGGAAGAATGTTTTACGGGTTGTTAATGTACCTCGAGTTTATTTCGTGTGCGGTAGTAATTTTATTGAAGAGGGTTTGGCTAGTGGTGTTACGGGTATGGCTGGTCTTGGAAGGACTGGTGCTTCGCTTCCGGCGCAATTATCGTCTTACTTTCGGTTCGATAGGAAATTTGCTGTTTGTTTGAGTTCTTCGACGAAAGCTAGTGGCGTTGTGTTCTTTGGAAACGGACCGTATACGTTTCTTCCGAATGTTGATGCTTCGTCTTCTCTTAGCTACACTCCATTGATCGTAAACCCGGTCACCGAAAACGGGTTTTTGGGTGATGCTTCGCCTAAATACTTTATCGGGGTCGAATCGATTAAAATCGATAATAAACGTGTGAAGTTAAATAAAACTTTGTTGTCCATCGATGGCGAAGGGTATGGTGGGACGACGATTAGCACCGTCGATCCGTACACCGTTTTAGAAAGTTCAATCTATAAATCTGTCGTTGCCGCGTTCGTGAAAGCAATGCCAAAAAACGTCGAACGGGTTGCTAATGTTGCGCCATTCGGAGCGTGTTTTAGCTCAAAGAACATCGGTAGCACACGTCTAGGTCCTGCTGTGCCTTCTATCGACCTCGTGTTGGAAAGCAAGAACGTTTGGACGATTTTTGGCGAGAACTTAATGGTCAAGGCGAAAAAGGATGTTTTGTGCCTTGGTTTCGTTGAAGCACGAACCGATTTTCGACCACGATTCGCGGTGGTTATCGGAGGGTATCAAATCGAGGATAATCTATTACAGTTTGATATTTCGGAATCAAGATTAGGATTCAGTTCCTCACTCCTTGGTCGATCAACAACATGTGCCAACTTCAACTTTACATCAAATGCTTAGAACATAAAAAGGGTTCATGTCGCTACTATTTGATTAATAATTGGCCAAGTTATGATTTGAGTTTGTTGTATGTTTCTTACAAATGGTACATGAATTTTGAATTCTTGAATATAATAAACTAATTATTTGGTTACGTTTATTAAATTCAATATTTAACTATAAATACTAATAAATAAGTAGTCACTACAACATATATATGCCATTTAGTTACTAAAGCTTTTAGGAATTGATATAAATTTAGTCACTAAAAGTTCATAAAAAACCTATTCTCACTAAAGTTTAAAGTAGATTAAAATAAAAAAAATTTTTATATCAGATATGAAATTATAATTAAAACCCTACCTTTTACAATATTTCCTTCTCTCTGTCTCAACGAACCTCCGCCTTCTCACTCCGGCTGCGATTGGCCTCCGCCATCACCGCTGACCGATTGATACTCGCCCAGGACCTTGCTCGATTTCACTCCGCCCCCACGTTCGCTCCTATTACACAACCACAACTACGATTCCGAACCCTAAGTTTGCGATTTCTATATCAGGTTCGATTTTCTCGCTTTATTGCTGTTTACGGTTCGATTGATGTTCATTGATGTTTGTTGTGAACTCGTTCATTAGGATTTGTTAAAACGGAAGACACATATTAGAAGCTCTGCACACACACACACACACACACACACACGTATACATCCTAGACTGTTTCTGATTTTTGTTTCGGTATGAAAATGGATTACCGAAACCTTAGTTTCTGTTTTAAAATTCACAGCACACACTTATATGCATACATTCCTGTTTTGCTTTCCAATTAAGGGCTGTTGGGATGGTTTTTGGCTCACATATCACACACTTTTATTTGAGATTAAAGCTTAAATTAAAGAAAGGAAATGTTGTTTCTGTTGCTGTTTGTAAGCTTAAATTAAAGAAAGGACTGTGGGTTCTGTTTTTTTAAATTTGTATGCTTTTTTCAGTCCCATAAGCTATGTATGTGTACGAATTTTAAAGGAAATGCTGTTACTGTTTGTGTATATATGTATGTATGCTCCACACACAAATACACATGAAAGACTTGTCTTATTTAATTTATTAGGTGCTGTGGGTTCTGTGAGTTTGTGTATGTGTGTGCTGCTGAACTGTTTCTGTCAAATTGTTCCACATCCGAAATATAAATACAAGTTGTGTGCCTGACATTGATCAAAGAAATACAAGTTTTATAAATATGTTTCGTTACCAAATCTTTTATATTGAAAATTCTAGGTGGCAAGTGCTAATTGTTGGTTTGATAATGCCTCTTAATGGGACCTTCATAATTATAATAGCAGTGTAGCCCGTCAAGCTCATTTTTTTATACGTATATGTATAGTACTTTTATGACATCAAAAGAAGAATAAGACTAAGGAAGATAATTAGGGTTTTTGACCCTGCAAGAAGATGATGGATGATAAACATACAAGTAACTGTATTATTTTATGTGGTGTACTGTTGGCTCTCTATCTATATTTTCATATACATCGTCATGGTCTATTGTTTGTATTAATTTCTATCTATATTTGTTGTTATCACATTTAATAAGAGGAATAAACCAAAAATCCTTACATATTATTTCTTTGCTTAAAAAAAAAAAAAAAGTTTCCATAACCATCAACAAAATATAAGGTGCCATTTGATTTGGAGGATTTCAACAACTCATTTATGATTTGGATTTAGAAATCCTCCTATGTCATGTTTGGATAAAAACTAAAAAGATAGGATTTTGCTTCATTTAACATTTCATATTCCTTACTTCTCCTCATTTCATAATCCACCCATCATATAATTTTGTGACCTAAATGATTAGTTTTACTTTGTTATCTTTATATATTTTGATTGCTTTTTTATATGATGTTTTTGGGAGGACCAAGATGATGCATATATGGTAGCTTTCTTCCAAAACTAAGACCAATAGTTATACAATAATTTTAGAAATATAATACAAAGTTTGTTGATTTTTACCTTCTCTTAATCATATAATTTCTTCTCTTAATATCATAGTTAAAAGTGATGGAAAAATCATGGATGTACCTTGCTTCAAGAGCTAGTTTACAATATGTAAATGGTGTGGAATCTTTTTTTCAAGTACGGAGATGGTAGGGGACATAGACTGGAGAAATGATGATCTAGCAAAGGTCAAAGGCCAAGAGAAAGGAGGTCGAATATGATGCTTGGGGAAGGTTGTAATTACTAAGGATAAAGGATCATGTTTTCACAAGATCCCCAAGTACCACAGCTAAAGGCTCGAGTCAATGAACTTGAAGAGAAAATCAAGAATATGGAAGAGGATATGGCTCGTATGATGACAATGATGAAAGCTGGTCACGTAAGAAATGAGAACTTTGATGGTCTAAACACGGAGGTAATCTCTTATAACAGAAGTTTCTTTATTGATGTTTAAATGTATAACTATATAACATCTTTAATTGTCTAAATGATTCAGGTTGCGAATGATTCATGCAACGTCTATACTCGCAATTGCGGTATATGTAGAATTCTGTTAATAGTTGTTAGTGTAACCCAATATAATGTTTTAACAACTTACTTTGATGAATTTTGTAACAACATCAAGAAATAGAGGAAAGCTTTAAGGGTCTGTTATAGTGGAGTTTTTGTGAAGGCATCATTGAGAGGAAACATACTCGTTACAGGTAACATAACCCCTGTCATATTTGAATATTTCCCCTAATGACCCAAAACCAACTTATGTATTTCTGTTATAGTGGAGTTTCAATCTATGTGTGTGCGCGTGTTTAGTCTTTGTACATATTGCGAGGTTGGTAATCAAATAATATGTTCAATGTTCTGTTTTTGTACATATTGCGAGGACAAACTACCTTAGGATGTTGCTTGTTCTAATAACAGAGGACTGTCAATTGATCTTTCAAAACGCCGATGTTCTTGTTCTCTCTGTTGAGTTGTAGCATTCCTTTGTGCATGTTAATCTGTCTATTTACCTCAAGTTCATCTAGACTAATCTCTGAGCCATATGTTGACTTTGTTGAGGATAGTAGGCCGTCCTTATACATTTGATCCCTGAAAAACCTTAATCTACAGAGAGATGATTGAATATAACAGATACACCAACGCAAGAGATTCTGCTAATCATGAGTGCCATTATTAATGACATCTATGTGTAACATACGTGGATAACACAAACATATTTCTAGAATTCACGAAAAAGGGAAAAGAAATGCAGTAAGGAAGTGGGTCCAGTATGTTAGTTCTTTAAGAAACCTCTCCTGTCAGTGTATTAGTAATACACGCGCTGATGCTAAATCACGACCTTCGATTCAGGTTCTGGTGCATTACAGTGCTTTTATCAGTTTGACCTCTTCTAGGATATTGTCCAATAATGTAGTTTTAATAGTCCCACTGAAGAATTCTTGACTTGGTATCATAGCAGTAGGCACATTGAAAAGAATATGCCAACATGCACACTATGTATGGTGTAGATGCCAACAGTCTTAGAAAAATATATATCATACATGTAAGATGCAGCGAACAATAAACAATAAAAAAATTAGAGACCTTAAGTTGTTTTCCAAGAAGCTTAATGACTGTGAAAATTCACAAGATGCGTTCTTGAAAGTTCTTGAAGAAATCCCACATCCACCCACCAGAGAAAATGCACTTTTGGTACTTAACAGTTTGAAACCATGGGAAAAGACTCTGGCTTTCTTGAATTGGATTAAAACCCAGAATTTATTTCCTATGGAAACTATATTTTATAATGTTACTATGAAATCTTTGAGATTTGGTAGACAGATTCAGCTTATTGAAGATCTTGCTTTTGAGATGATTAGTAATGGTATTGAATTGGATAACATTACGTATTCCACAATTATTAGTTAGAACTGCCCGTTTGGCTGCATCATGATGAGGAAGGCGCCTGGTTATAATTTATACTGGCCTGAATATATATTTTTCTGTCAATTTATCTCATATTTGATTTCATTAGAATATATTTTTCAACGTCACTATGTGGTTTTGATACTACAAAATTTTTCAGCCTTGTGCAGATACTCTTTTCAAATTCCCTGCACAGAAACATATTAAAGTGATGATACTTGATGTGATTATGACTTTTTTATGCTTTTATTTAACAATTTTTTTCCTTGTTTCAGGTTGATGGTACTTTCTCTGAAGTTTTTCAAGAAAATTGCAAGGGTTTTAACATCAAGAATGATTTGATTGTCGAAGATTTTCATTAATTAGTATCTAGTTTTATAGTTAGAACTTTGCAACTATGTATTACGAATATTGAACTTTTCAATTAAATCAACTTGGTTCAAGTAATGAAATTGCTTTTTTTTTTTGGTATATGCTATGTAATTTTAATTGCTTTTAGTATATAATATAATATAATTAAATAAATATAATATAATATAATATAATATATTAATATTAATTATAATTTAGTATTTAGTGACTGAAAGGTTTAGTCACAAAAAGTTCATTTTAACCAACCCAAATTTCAGCACAACCTTTACTGACTAAAGAATTGTGTAAGTAAAAAAGGATGAATTCAAACATTTTATAAAGCACCCTATGCCTACTAAAGACGTTAGTCACTAAAGTTAATGGCCTTTACTGACTGAAAGAATGTGTCACGAAAGACTTTTAGCGATGGTGTCCTTAGTGACTAATTTATTTTTAGAAGGAAAAGGCCTAGGTGGATTTAGTGACTGAACATGGACATTTACTGACACTTTTTTTAGTCACTAAAAGGCTTCTTTCTTGTAGTGAGTGAACACCTGCTTTTAGTTTACCACCTGACTTTTATCAGTTTTAAATATAGCTATTAAATTTAAAAATAATTGGAAACTGCTTAGTTTATTAGTTTTGAAAACAACTTCGTTTAGTTTCAAAATCTTAAACTCAGGTAAAACATTAGCTTTAGATCAATGAACAAGTAATCAAACATATATATATTTTCAACAAGACTGTAATCTCTAAAATGATTTACCATATACATCTTTATAGGATTCCAGTTAGAGCTAAGGGCTTCAGCTTCTGTAATGTCTTGTCTGAAATTACTTGTTGATGGAGCATCATTATCAGCCATCAAGCAAGTGATCTCTTAATCATTTGAGGATGAGTCCGAGTCTTCCCGGCCACATGCTTCAGCTATGGGTCCTTTTTACTTGTTAGAGCCCATTAAGTTCTCCAACTTCTTCAACGTAACACTTAATCCTATATTCATCATCTTTGATCTTAATTTTGAAAAGTTTTCCTTTGTTGACCATACATGCCACCAGACATACAGTCTGTAGCACTATGACCTAGCCTGTCACAACTTCAACTTCACATCAAATTCATAGAACACAAAAAGGGTGAAATTGTTGGTTGCTAGTGATTAATTAATAAATGGCCCACCCGTGATTCGAGTTTGTTGTATGCTTCTTCGAAAATGAATTGTATTATTATACTCATGGCCGATTTTTGAGGGGGGCAACAGGGGCCACTGTACAGGCCCCCTGATTTGTTAGGCCTCACTGAAACTTTTTTGTTTTTTTTTCCAATGCAACATGAAAACATAAAATTTACTTAATTTTGTATGAGATGTCCTAGATTTTAAATGAACACATTTTGTTACATTTGTATTATTTTTTAGATACTTAAAAACAATAATATTTGTATTATCAATACTTTTATATCATCAAATATTCATATTTAGGTCCCTATTTTAAATTTATGGACACAGTGCCTCTAAAATCCATGGGACGACCCTCATTATACTAATTTATTACCCGTATACTACACATGATAGTTAACTAACTGGTTTTTTAAAAGATTGTATAAATTTAAAAAATTATTAAAGAAACAACAAATAAAATAGCAATATTATATTACTAAAGAGATTATTGAAAAGATATGAACATGTTGTAACACCCCAAAATTCGTAAAACAATTAAATAACAATTAGTTATGATTATAAGAATTGATTTATGTGGGTTTTCGAATGTGATGATTATGTCAAAAACGCTCAATTGAGTTATTGAATTGACAAGAATAGATAATGTACTTTGATTTATTTTAAATAAAAATGAAAGATATAAATGTTGGGAGGGTTTATATGTGTAAGGATGAGAAAATTGAAAGGTTAAGGGTGACCAAGGGCCAAACCCTTCTCCCCTTACCTATTAAAAACGTCCAACACACACATCATGGGTGTGTGTGTGTGTGTTCTTGCATTTGGAGAAAGAAAAAGGAAGAGAAAAAGAAGAGGATTTAGGGTTAGTGGTGCAAATCAAAGATTGAAGTCAAAATCTTACAAACCCAAGTAGTTATTGAAGGTATGATCACTCCCTCTTCTTCTTCTTCTTCTTCCTCTCTTTTATTTCTTGATTCCTCCATTAATGGAGTATAACCCTTTAGTGGGTTTTATGTTAGATGATCATAAATGGCTCCAATCTTTAAATATGTTGTTGTAGTATGTTAGTTGATTAAAATGGATGCATAATACGTATCTATATTCGTTGATTTGGTCGGATTGAGTTAGAAACTCAACTAGGGCTTGTTGGAATATTGTTTTGTTGATGAAAAACAAAGTCTAGGGTTGAATATGTAATTAGTGTAAAGTTGTATATAGTATAAATAGAATGTTTGACTTTGTAATAGGATATAGATATGACATTTTACATTTTTTACGCACGGAATTTCAGAGAGAAGTTTTCTAGGTCAACAGTCCTCATTATCCATTTTCGTCTCTGTAATTCATTTTGTGATTAATCAAAGCATTCGGTTAGTTGTTCTTGATCTTAATCTTACTTGTATTGATTAATTGTTGATTGATAAGTAGGATTCACAATTGGTATAAGAGCTTTAAGGGTGATTTTTGATTGAAATCAGATTATTCGAAACTGTTCTTGAACATTTTTTTCGAAAAAGAGTAAAATCAACAAGGGTTTTAATCTTGTTGATTGTTGGATTTGAAAATTGGATCGAAGGAAGTGATTAGGAAAATGAATCATTTGATCATAAATTTGTTTTTGATTTACCAATCACAGGAAAAGATCTGTTGATTTTTCAAAAATATTGAAAAACCGTAAGTTCTTCATTGTTTCATTGAAGAATGCATATTTAGATATGTTTTTGGATGAAATTCTTTCACAAAAGGTGTTTGAATTCAAAATCCCTACCTTCGATATCAATTTGGTCTAAAATAGCTCATTTTTACAAATTAATTTGAATTTCAGACTTCAAACAATTGAAAATATAAGAAACTCGATCAGTACTGTGTTCTTGTGTTTATCGAGTTGATATCATATACTCGAGTTGAATCCAAGTTCAAATCGAGTTAAACTTCAGTTTTAATCGAGTTGAACTTGCATTTCAATCGAGTTTACTTGTTTGTCAATCGAGTTTACTTGTTTTATATTCGAGTTGACTTGTTTTAAAGTCAAATCGACTTGCATTCTATCAAAGTTAACTGGAATCATATTCGAGTTGACCACAATTGAATTCGAGTTGGTTTGAACATAATTCGAGTTAACAAAAAGATATATTCGAGTTGTATTAAACTTTGATTCGAGTTGTTGAACACAAGTAAATTTTCAAGGGAATTAAAATCGAGTTGAAACATAGAACTAATCGAGTTGCTTAGTACTTATATCGAGTTGCATCCTTAATTGATTCGAGTTCTATACTTACTTGATTAGAGTTCCATACTTACTTGATTCGAGTTTCATACTTACAATTCGAGTTGTGTCATACTTGATTCGAGTTCTGTTATAGTTGATTCGAGTTCTGTCATACTTGATTCGAGTTTTATCATTACTTACTTCGAGTTGCTTACTTCTTCTAACAAGTTGATTTTATATAGATTCGAGTTGAGTATCCCTTTGTTCGAGTTTTACATATTCATTGATCGAGTTGATCAATTCTTCATTCGAGTTGATCATCTTATTCATTCGAGTTTCATTCAATATTCTTCAAGTTTGATCAATTTTCAATAGTTGATCAACTGTTTAAATTTCAATCAAATATCATTCGATCTTGAAAAGTTCCTATCTATCAGTCCTCATGTCAAAAGACGCGCTTGCAATGGATCGGAGACGAAACCTCCAATTCTCTACCGGGGAGAATACATACAGTGGAGGGAAAGATTTTTGGAATTTATCAGTTTCCACGATCTCTCCGAAGAAATGCTAAAGTCCTTGACTGACGGACTAGCTGTGTTCTTAGAGACAATCCCTGGTGTACCCAACGGAAACCCTCCAATTCCGGAAAGAACTGTTGAGGTAACAAACCTGACAGAGGCACAAAAACGAAGAAAATTAGGGGACAAAACAGAAAGGAAGTTGCTTCTGATTTCTATCCCTAATGACATCTACACCTGCTTAACAAACACGAAGACAGCCAAATCCATCTGGGATGAGGTGTGCAAGCTGATGAGGGGATCCGACAGGGCAGATACTAATAAAGCAAGAAACAACCTAATGACTTTTGAGAATTTTAGAGCAAGAGAGGGGGAATTAATAGAGAACACTTACTTGCGGTTTGTTAGTCTAGTAAGTGAGATGAAAAGAAACGGGGTTACAAAGTCTAATCTAGACATAAACGTCAAGTTCCTAAACGTACTTAACCCAGAATGGGAAAAGTATGCAATGATTATCCAACAGATGAAAGACATTGAGGAGATGGATTTCCACATGATCTTTGACAACCTTAACAACTATCAAGAGGTTGTTTTAAGGAAAATGTCTGGAAAGAAGAAAGCCGATAAAGAGACCGTTGACCCTTTAACTTTATTAGCTGATAAGAAATATAAGTATAAGCTGAAGAAGGAAAAAAGGGCAGTCATAAGCAGTAGCTCTTCTGAATCAGACTCATCAGATTCATCCGTAGATTCAGAGATAGAAGTGATGAAAGAGCAGATGGCCTTACTCACTAAGGCATTTCAGAATAAATTCTATCGAAAGCCAACCAATAACAAAATGCGATATAAGACTGGCTCTCAGAAATTTGACAAGAAAGAGAAGTATGAAAAGTCTGGTGAAAGCAGTGGCAGGAAAGCCGAAAAATATGACAAGTCTGATAAATCAGCCAAGAAAGAAATAGAGCAAAAATGCTACAATTGTGGCAATCCATGACACTTTGCTCGAGAGTGCAGAATGCCAGTAGTCAAAAACTCTGATTACTACACAAGAAAGGCACTTCTAGCCAAAGAAAAGGAAGCTGGCAAAACTCTTATGGCTGAGGATGATCATTGGCTACAGCTGTCAGAAGATGAAGACATATTGGATGAGGATGCTCATATCTGCTTGAAATCAGAAGTCTTCAATGAATCAGAACTGAGTGAGTCGGCAATGGTAGCAGAAGATGAGGTATGGGTTGGGTTAACGGATGATGAGAATGAGGACAAGGAAAAGTCTGATGAGGAAGTGACTGAAGAATTTGTGATGATGGCAACAGGAAATGCTGGCCGCAGCAAAGACAAAGAGACTGATGAATCAGATTCAGAGAAATCAGATTGTTCAGAAACACTGGAGGTAAATTCTAACTCTGAATCTGCTAATAATGATTCCTGTTTACTTGAAGAAAAAATAACACAAATGGCCTTTATGCTAAAGAAATTTGAGAAATCATTAAAGGCTGAAAAGAAAAATGCTCATTCCTTGGAAAACAAGCTAAATCACGAACATGCGTTAGTATTGGACTTTTCCAAGGATAAAGCATTAGCTTTACGAGCAGTTTTAGATTTCCAAGACAAAACAAATGAACTTCAAAGCAAAATCCAAGAACTAAATAACAATATATCTGACTTACAAGAAAAACTGAATTTAGCATAATTAGAGGCTTCAAATTTTTCTGTAAAATATCATGCCATTTTTGAAGAAAGAACAAAACTTTATGAGAAAATAAAAACACTGGAAGATGAGTTTATTAAAAGAGGTCAAATAGATCAAGCTATCTATTTAAATCAACCAAAAGATACCAAATTTTACAATTCTAAATCTGGTATTGGTTGGAATAATCCTAAATATATGACAAAGACTATTTCAAACTCACCAACTTTATATGATGTCAGATATATGAATCTAGGATTAAAAATGACTTTTATGAAAGCATCAGATGAGATAGAATCAAGTGAAGATTAAAAAAGACTAAGATCTGATAAAATGCAAAATTCTGTTGATTATAACAGAATAAATGAATCAAATAACAATACTTGCATTAAAGAGGAGTATATTCAGACGTATTCTGAAAAGGATTTATCTGAATCTACTACTAAATCTCAAAAGTTATATTTACCAATTTCAATTCTTGAAAAGATAAATTCTGATCTCGAATTGAAAATCAAAAATTTTGAGACAGAAAATCAAACTCTTAAGGCTGAACTTAAAATTCTGGAACAAAAGTTACAAAAACAGCCTGAGAACAAAACATTATCAGATCCATCATCTTCAATTCCACTTGATTCTATTAACTCTGAAAAGGAATTTGATCTGTATATGAATTGTACAAAAGTGGATACCAAAAAGAACTGTTAAAAAGTGGGTTCCTATAATAAAAGACATATCTGATGAGAAAAAGCATACTCAACTGCATGATTTACCAAAATCAAAAGTACCCAACTATAAGTGGGTACCTCATGTTTTATTTCGTCTTATAGGTAAATCATGTATGGTATTGTTAGTGCATCCTGTGTGACGATAGCAGTCTAAGTATAGATGATATTTTGTAATAGTCAATTTGTTCGTAATTGCATATTAATACGTGTTTGATATATGTTTGATATATGCTTGATATTGATTGTATATATGTTTGAACTTGGTTGTAATTGATGTTTTACAATAAGTTCAAACATAAGTTCAAAGGTAAGTTCAAACATAAGCACATGACCGGACAGAGAGAAACACTCACTAACTTTGTAGAAAAAATCTGTGGGACGGTCAGATTCGGGAATGATCAATTCTGTCCGATCAAAGGTTATGGGAGTCTTGCGTATGATAAGATTACTATTCAGAAAGTCTTCTACGTTGATGGTCTTGGTCACAACTTGTTCAGTATTGGACAGCTCTGCGATAAAGGATTAGAGGTCAACTTCAAAGCTAATTGGTGCAGCATAAGATCTGGAGAAGAAAAAGAAATCCTTGCAGGTAACCGGAAAACCAACTTGTACTCAATTGACCTAGCCTCAATCAATCTGAAAAAGGATGTTTGCTTAATGTCAAAAGCAACTTCTAAAACAGCTTGGCTATGGCGTCGTCGTCTTTCACATCTGAATTTTAACGAATTAACCAACCTAGCAAAAGGTGGGTTAGTTAAAGGGCTACCAACTCTCAAATTTCAAAAGGAGCAGTTGTGCACCGCTTGTGAAAAAGGAAAGATGACTAGAGCTTCACACATGTCCAAAACAGAACACTCTTCAACGAGAGCACTGAAATTGCTACATATGGATCTGTGTGGACCAATAAGAGTACAAAGTATAAATAAGAAACGATATGTGTTTGTAATAGTCGACGAATACTCCAGATACACATGGGTATTCTTTCTACGTTCCAAATCAGATGCTACCGAAATCATAATAGACTTCATCCAAAGAATTCAAGTAAAGTTGCAGCTTTCAGTTCAGACCATCAGATCTGATAACGGGACAGAATTCAAGAACAAATCTCTCAAATCATTTCTGAATTCTGTGGGAATAACACATCAATTTTCAGACGCTCGTACTCCACAACATAATGGTGTCGTTGAACGAATAAATCGGACACTGGTGGAATCCGCAAGAACGATGCTGGCATATTCCAATCTTCCGTTATTCCTATGGGCTGAAGCCGTTGCAACAGCTTGTTTCACGCAGAATCGATCAATAATCAATAAACGATTCGCAAAGACTCCGTATGAACTAATAAACAAACGGATACCTAATGTTAAATTTTTCCATGTCATTGGATGCAGGTGTTTCATATTAAATGACAAAGACAACCTGGAAAAATTTAATCAAAAAGCTGATGAAGGTATCTTCATTGGGTATTCGAAGGAGTCGGTAGCTTTCCGGGTCTACAACAAGCGGACCAAGACAGTCAATGAAAGCGTGAACGTAAAATTTGATGAAGGCGTGGTAATGGCTTCTGAACATACCAGTTCAGGACCCGAACATAACAAGCCGACTTCTATGGAGTCAACTGAACAGAGTGCAGATAATTCAGATTTTATTTTTATAATAAAAAAGATGAACCTTTCTAATTTTTTATTTTTCAAACAAAATAACCATTCCGATTTTAATCAACCGACTAAAAAAGTGACGAATTATTCTGATTTTAATTAAACGAAGATAAAAGAAGACCAATTCATTACAGTTTTAAATTTCTCAATAAAAAATGACAAGCCATTCGGAATTCAATTTTGTTAATTAAAAAACGACGAATCGTTTCAATTATTGATTTTTTTTGAACCATTCAGAACTAAAATTTTTTATTTAAATTTTTCAATGAAAGAACAACGAACCACTTTGATCATATAGTTTTTCCAAATGAAAAAAACTTAAACACGATTTTGAATTTTTGAATTGAGATTAGAAATAAAGCATTTCGATTTTAGATTTTTCGAAGGAAAAATCTATAACTAATTTTTATTTTTTCTAAATAAAAAAAGAATAGAGAAAGATTTGGATTTTCAATAACTAGTTGAAAAAAGTGAACCAGGTATGTAATATAATAATCTTAAATAAGTAATTATAGTAATATATAAAAAAAATTAACATTAATAATAACAATAAATATACAAATAAAAACTAATAATTAAAACAAAAAGAATAAAAAATAAAATGTTACATTTGGATAATTAATTTAAAAAATAAAATGAAATACAATATATATATACATACATACATACACACACACACACATATATATATATATATATATATATATATATATATATATATATATATATATATATATATATATATATATATATATATGAAATTAAATTATAATATAAATAAAAAAGAGAATAAAAGAAACAACAATAAGAAACTATGAAAATTTCATATATGGTCCCTGAAAAACAAAAGGACAATAATGTCCCTGAGACTAATGGCCCAAGTTAACCGCCGTTAGTTTCAGGGACCAAAATGTTACAACTTTTCGATTTTAGGGACTTGTGTAATAAAATTCTTTCAGGGACTAAAACCGTAATTTCATATAAACCAAAGGGACCATTTATGTAATTTTGTCTAAATTTAAATTAGAAAAGATGTAAATCTACAAGTAGAATAAGGATTAAAATTTGGTATATTACCTTGAGCATTCGTTTGAAGAATATGGAGAATCGATTCGTCGAATAATGATGAACCAATTATGATAAGAACATACATTCTTCTTGAATGGTATGACAAAATTTCTTAAAATCGTTGATGATTTTGTCTAGGATAAGATGACAGAATGGAGATAATCAAATGGATATAAAAAATATATATGAATACTCGGTTTATGAGGAATGAACGTTAGGATAAAAAAAACTAAAAACGTATAGAAAGACGGAGTCGTAAAAGAAATCCTAGTATAGGCAAATTCTTCTGAATTAAGTTAACTTATGTAATTTATTAATTTTAAAATGCTTGTATAAGTAGTTAAAGAAAGATACACATAACTCAATTTTAAAACAAAAATCTGATAAATAGTCAAACCTTTTTTCTGAATTAATTTAATTTATTTTAACATTTTTAAAAATCTTGGATAATAAGCTAATGAAAGATATGGGCTGTGTTTCAAAATTAAAATAGAAATCCGGGATAGTAGGCTGACATTTTTTTTTCAAATTTAATTTAATTTCTATATTTATAATATGATAGAGAGTTTTATATTACATGGATCACAATGTAAAAAATTTTATTATAACTAAAAAAATTTATAAAATATTTATTACTAACATACAATTATTTTTACTTTTTTAGATGCATGAAATACTAATCTAGTTAGATAAAGTAAGGTTTAAATTTGGAACTTATTAAAATCATATAATAAGATTGCCTTTTATATAATGGAGTTAATTTAGGTAATATTTAATTCTATTTTGTATTTAAGTTTTAAAAAATAAATTAGATAATTAATTTAGGAGAGTTATATTAGGAAATTTAGGAGGGAAAACGAAATTTGAGTACTTGAGAAAATGACATTTGACACTAATTGTTTCTTTTATTATAATATTTAGATGGATAAAATAAAAAGAATAGTTTTATTTTTGGGTTAATTACGAGAAGTAGCAGCTCATTTTTATTAAAAATCACGATTTGAACCCTAAACCTCCAATATGAATTTCATGTCTGTAACCATCAGACATTTAGACTACCATCGCAGGGACAAATTTTACGAATTATAACCATCTACTTTTTAGTTTTTCAAAGTTTTCGCTATTCATTTACTTGTATAATGTTTGAGCATATTTCCATCGGGAGCATCTTGCAGTAGGAGATAGGTCATTCCTTGTATTCCAGAGCCAAGAAATATCACTACAACAAATACACGTTAAAAGTGGACCTAGGGCTTGCACCTCGGGATCCACCTCCGACGCTCAAGTCAGTGTTTATATATTATAATTCCAAAGACAAGTAAATAAAGAGAAATAAGGTCGAGAACAACGTGTGGAAGTTAAATTTCGCACGTGGAATGTAAGTCTCGCATGGGGAAGGTCGTTGCCAAAAAACATGAACAGACGAAGGGTCAACTACAATGTCATATAGAAGGTGAACTGAAGTGACATATGGAAGGTAAAGTGCAGTGGCATGTGGAAGGTAAACTGTAGTGGCATGTAGAGGTCCAACTACAGTGGCAGATGGAAGGTCATATGGTAATTAAAGAAGATGATAAAGGATATAGCATGTAGAGAGCAATTTCTCTTCTCCAGTCTCTGCTCTCACTCGTTGGCTAAAAAAGGAAGAACCCCTAACCCTATTTACTTTATTCTTATTTATAGAAAATGTGTTGCTTTTAGGGTTTTTTAGTCAATAAAGCCCAAAACCACATATTTACAAACTTTGGCCCAATACTATATTAACCCACACAAACATATAACATATCAATTTAGTTATATATAATTTTGCTGAGTGCTATGTCATAAAATAATAATTCCCGTCTAAAGAATTACAAGAACTTTTCATTGGGTTAATTTTATGAGACGGATAACTTTATAAATTATAATACATGTTATAAATGAACCTACTAGTTATATATTATAAAATTGAAAAGAGTTTAAAATAGATTGTTATGATTGGTAAAATTTAAAAAAGGTTGTTATAATTATTAAATTTAAAAGATAAGGTGCTATGATTAATAAATTTTAAAAAAAACTGTGATAATCATGAACAAACAAAGTAGGTCGTTATTTTGTCATAATTAAACGAATTTTACCATCTAATGTCTTTAAAAAAGACAATAAAATAAAACATAAAACATTAGTTTTACTTTTTATGTAATTTTATGTAATTTTTTTTTTGAAAGACTAAAAACCTCAAGAGATTGAAACTACGAGAGTCAAACTTGAAACCTCCTTTAAACACAATTACTTAGCCACCCAATTTTATAAGGTTCTAATTTATGTAATTTTTATCTATTACTACTATAATTTGTTAACCCTAGATTAATATAAATTACCTTGTTATGTTAATACATATGTAAATATATGAGTTGATTTATAGTAATATTTAAAAAATAAATATCTTAAAAATACCTAAAATAATTATAAAAACTAATGTTTAATTGTTTATTAAATTTTAATTAAAGAATTATTAAACTATATCAATTAGTTTTAAGTTGATTTCATTTAATTTTTAATTTAGAATTTTATAAATAAAATACAAAATGAGGTTGTTTCTAGTGTTAAATTATAAAGGGTTAATATTGAAAATAAACAATCATGTTTTTATGGTTTTATTAATTTGGTCACTCAATATTATTTTTTACAATTTTAGTCATTATGTCATTTTTTTATTATTGAAACTGTGAAATTTATTACTAGTAACTTGTTGTTCACGTTAAAAAATAATGCCACATTTTAGTTGAAGTTTTGTGTTGAACAAAAAATCATCATGATTTTAGTATTTTATTAGGTTGGTTATTAAGACGTTCTTCTATTAGAAAAATCAAAATGTTTAAATGATTTACTAAAATTTAATATAATTAATTGGTTGCTTAACATGTAAAGATTTATTTATTGAGTTATTAGTATTAATAGATTATTGACTTGGTTGGTACGTGATCCCGACAAAGTGTAACATCCTCATAATTAAGATAATAATTAAATTTACAAATGAATGATAATTTAATGTTTAATTATGATTATTATAGGATTATTAGCCACAAGCTTCAATCGCTTGGACTATGTGCTTTAAAAAGTTGTAATTAGCCATCCATACGAACAAGTACAAGACTTTAAAGCCTTATGTACAAGTGCCTAAAGCTTACCCATAAAATGTTTAGTGATTAAATTTATGAAGGATGGTAAATTATGGGGCTGAAAATAAAACCAAGGAAACATGAAGGGTGGTAGTTGTAACATATTGACTAATTGAGGGCATGTAAAACCCCCAATCGGTTGCCTCTTCTCACTTCCTTACTTTCCAAAATTTTGCACACAATACAAAGAAAGAAAAGTCTAGGTCTGGAAGAGAAGCTCTGCAAAAATTGCTAGGAAATTGAAGGATTTATACAACTAAACTTAACGTAAATATTCATGTATTTTGTGTGGGCGGGTTCTCCTTCATCTTCCTTATCATGGCAAGGAACTTGTGATGAATTGGAGGGGGATTGAAGGGTTAATAATTCAAAGAATATCAATTTTAATTTGCAAGGTATCAAGTGTATCTGAGACTTACAAGTCTAATAAATCAAAGGAATTAACCAAAAACTTGAGTTTGAACTTTGGTTAGATTAACTCAAAAGCGGATGAATGGATTACCAGATTTCCATGTTATACATGTTAAAACATGTTTATATATGTGTATACCTATCAAATATAGCATAAAAGTGAGGTTCCAAGTGGTTAAAACAAAGGAAATGGGGTTTGGAGTTGTGGAATTACGAGCAGGGAACGTGAAACAGAGAAATAAGGTGAAGGTCGCAGTGACTCAGCGAGTCACCCTCACGGACTCATCGAGTCAAAGTCTACTGGGTATAAATTCGATTCAAGAAAGTTTTGACTCGTTGAGTCAAGCCCCTGTGCACCCAAAACACATGTTTTAAGCTCTATAATGATCATACAACACTATGGAATCATCCTATGCTTATACAACATATACATTAACATTAAATATCACCGAAAAGCCTACAAAACTCGATGATAGATACAATGGTGTTGGTATAAATCGAAAACGTAAACCGAGAATAATTAAATGTCTTAATTGGCTCCCAAACCTTATAATATGAGGCAACAAACTTATGAATACTTTAATTATCATTGGTTGATAGGTTTGGATCCTAAGCAAGTGCCGGTTGCCAAGTTGAAGGCTAAAGGAAAAGTTGGAGCCTTAAGAAGCTTATGAAGGCTATTATTACTTAAAGGCTATTGCAGCCTAATTGTTGTGAGTTCTAGTATTAATCTGTGTGTTGCATACATATTTACATGTTTACTTTTAATTATGACATCGTGCATATCTATTGGGCATCATCCTCTCATATGATGCATTGCACTGGCTGGCAGTTTATTACATGATCATGGCCTATGGTCAGAATACATTGTTTGATACCACCAGTTATACACATTGATATTCATACTATGCTTCGATGATTCATTTTATGCTTGCCATGCTTATAATCGTTTAAACCCATTTTTGAACTATGCTAATGTATTTGGCCTCACTAGACGTCCAGATCATTATATATATATATATATATATATATATATATATATATATATATATATATATATATATATACCGGACGCTTACGGAGTAGGTGACCGGACTTAGGGCGCCAGTTCGAGTTGTTAGACTGGGATCCGGCCGACAATGGCGGGTTAGCGGGCGATGTTCGCGACCTATGCACATTTGTGGGTTTTATTCCCACAATAATTTTATTAAAGATATTTCTCATGTCATTTTATAATCATTTTAAATATTGTTGTATGTTTTATATTTTGCACTCCGTATCGATCTAGTAACTCACTTAACAAATTTTATTTCCGAATCCCATATACTTCATGTATCTCAGGTGGAAGTAATAGTAAAGGCACGAAAGTTTCCGGTTCAAGTTTAAAGACTTGGTCAGCCGAGTTGAAATCCAAATTTGGTAAAGTTTAAAACACAATTATTTGGGAATTCTGGGTAGATTGCCTACAAGTGTATGATATGGTTGTAGAAGTCATACTTGTTGAGGATAGTTGATGTATTTAAATTGCAAGTAGCTTGTAATCATATATATAAAAATTGCTTCCGTTTACATATACACAAAGAAAAACCAGGGAAATGGACACCGTGCGAACGGGTCATACCTGACTTTCCTTTGAACTATGTTAATCATGGATAATCTAATATAACTTCATTAATTATTATATTATGTTGAAATGGGTGATTCAATTTGGTATCAGAGCCGATGTTCATTGTATGAGTATAGTCGACGATACTCTACTATGAGCTTGGTTTCAGATGCTTGAATTGGCCGCCTAGGCAACACTATTATAACATAAGCTAAGTTATTATTTGGCCTAGGACGGGTATGAGTTTAGGATAATAATAATAATATCAATTGTATAACTGATGTGTATGACTTAATGTTGTACAGCTTGATGGCTGGACATTTTAAACACAATCCCATTATGGGGATTGATCCTAATTATGAGAAGAAGCGTATATTGAGAAAAATCACCAATAGAGGTATTAATAATGCCTCGTGATATTGATTCTCAAGTGAGAATTTTGAAAACCTTGTACATTGAAGGTTATAAGCACCGAGAATAACGGTGTGTTTTGAAAGTATAATGGATGCTATTAATTAGCAATAAATCTCTATAACTCCCTGATGGAATTGTACGACGATGACTGAGTCCATCTATAAGTATTTTGAGAAAATAAGTAAATTATAATGTATACATTAAACCAAATTGGAATTATTTTCCAAGGACATTATGGCTATAACAGCCTAAGTTTATAACTTGGGTTGAAATGATAATGAATGCTACTATGTAGCAATTGTCCTTGTAATATTTTACAATCATGACCCTCTTAGGGAAGTAGGCAATGAGTGAGCTGTTCTCCCCGTAGCTTAAATTTAGAAGTAACAAGAAAATATTTGGTAAATGACAATTGTAAACTTAATAAGTGAAGTGACGATATTACATACAAGTAACTCATCCTTATATTAAATGGTGTCAAGTATGTAACGGTTAGAAGATATAATATATTGAAATAAATGATGGATTCCAATATATATATATATATATACACACACACACACACACACACACACACACATATATATATATATATATATATATATATATATATATATATATATATATAGATTGAGGTTCAATTGAGAACTTTTATGCATCGGGGCACCTCGAGGCACTTTTGTGCATAAGATAATCTAACAAGGGTGCACAAAGGGCATTTAGGGAAAACTAAAGATATGGTAATTAATTTATTTTTAAAAATCATTAAAAGATACTTAGGAGTTACATTTTGAATTAAAATCTCATAGTAACTAAATTCCTCATTTTCCTCCCCATTTCTCTCTCTCTCTCTCTCTCTCTCTCCCTCTCATTTTCTCTCTAATCGTGTTCTTCATGATTTTGATGGTGATGATGATTTGAAGACGAAGATTAACGATGAACAACGATGATGATGAACATGAACAAGAGATGCAACCGATGATGATTATGAAGAACACGATGCATAGATGGATGATGAACGATTAATAATGATGATGTATAGATGGATGATGAACAATGACGATGCATAGATGGATAATGAACGATGAACAACGAAAAATGATGATGCATAAATGGATGATGAACAATGACGATGCATAGATGAATGATGAACAAGTTGAACACGATGCATACATGAATGAAAAAATATGAACGACGAACACGATGCATAGATGAATGATGAACAAGTTGAACACGATGCATAATGAATTTGTGTATTTTTTTTGTTAAATGCATCTTTTTTGAACACGATGCATAAATAAACACGATTACGATGAAATGCATCGATCTCTTTCATCTTTTTTTGAATTTGTGTAATTTTTGTTAAATTTGGAAATGTATCAATTGAATTTATTTAGCATTTATTATTTGATTATTTGTTGAAATATTAAATTTAATGAGGTGTGCACATTCCCCAAAATGCCCTTCTTTGTTTTATTCTATAATGCACAAGATGCATCAAATTGTCCAACTATTTACCCTTTTGCCATTAATCTAATCCATACAATTTTTTGATCTAATGGATGATATGAGTTCTTTTGTACCTCGGTGCATAAAAGTTCTCAATTGAACCTCCCTCTCTCTCTATATATATATATATATATATATATATATATATATATATATATATATATATATATATATATATATATATATCTTTTGCACAGACTAGAATAGGTTGTAAGACCTAAAGGTTGATGTATTTTGAGAATATGAAAAAGAATTATAAAGAAGAGTCAAATGCACATCAATGACTATGATGTTAAAAGACAAGTCCCTTGTGGGAGAAGTTATGGAATTATAATTTTGTACTAATTATACAAGTAATGAGATATCTCAAAATCCAGATGACCGATAGATGATGTAATTGTATTGAGATATGTTAATTCATATTCCTTGCAGTTCATATCAATCTCAACAATCATATGAACATAATCCAACTACACATAAATTCGAATGCTTGTATTAATGAGAGAAGAAATGTTACAATTGAGTTCTTGACTTTTCTTTCTTATACAACACTCTAATCCTCCTCTGCTTGTATCACATGCAAGCATATTAACTACACCTAAACAGTAGCACATACTACCTATTTATATACAAATACAAGTGTAAAGTATTTATAATAAAGCCCCTTGAACTTGTACAATTAATTATTTTCATCTCTATTAATATTTGTACCTAACAATCTCCCCCTTAGAGATGAAAATAAATTTTCATTTATAATTCAGATCAGGAACTTCAACTCTTTTCTCTTTTCTTCTCTTTGATCTCTGAATCTTTATATAGAAATTTCTTCTCTTTGTCTCTCTCTGATCTTCAAATCTCTTGTTCTCTAAAATTCTCTTTTCTTTTGAGTAAACTCTCCCCCTTGAATCCTTGATCAATTGTCTTGCTATGATTTTGCAATTGCCTTCAGTTGACTTCAATCTACTCAGCCGTTGTCTCTGAACTCTAGCTTTTCTCCTCCTCATGATGGTCATAAAAATTATGAACATTATGCAAAATCTTCAGAGACATTTATGCATTAAAGTTACAATAGATGAAATACAAAAACCAATTTACAATTTCAGAAGTATTACAAATTAACTTTCTCCCCCTCAAACTGATTACCACTCCCCCTATTCTAAACAAATTCAACACTCCCCCGCAAATGAATCAAAATTTCACTCCTCCTCAAAATGATACTTTTGATTTACAAAATGAAACAAAGCTTTTCAACTTTGGGAAAAATGAAAGACATTCATTTTGTGAAAAAAATGAGTCCAGGCCCACATAGGATTCCTATTTGCACAATAGTCAATATCTATGTGACCTACGTTCAGCGCTGGTGTGATGTTAACACTGGTAGGATTTCCAAATAGTCATCGTGAAATCCTTTAACATGAAAGTACCAGTCTTATTTGTTCCGGCGTAATCACTTTGGACTAGTACTTTATAGTCACGCAGACTGTAAGACTCTGTCTCCTAATAGTGTATATAATCAGCTCTAGACATAATGTGCATCAAATGAAGTCGGAGACCGGAGCAAATGTCTTCCTTGTTTCAATATTAATAATATCTAAATGATATATCGATAGAAATGTGTAATATCTCCGTGATTATTGAAACAGAAATCTTTTGAGAGATAACTTAGTAGTTGGTGGGGTTAAGTGCATGCGTCACTGGGTCCATGACGTCTTTTTCAATATCAAGTCGCATAGGGCTTGATAGATTACGTGGTTTACCCAGCAGACATAGTGTAGGTAGGATTTTCTTTTCTTTTAATCCTTTCTCAACTCTCAGCACTCAGGATTTTTCAACTAAGCTCCCTCCCGCTCACTTTTTCTTTAAATTTAGTCAGCTTTATAAGAAAAGTATGCTCTAATGCACCACCATATCCTGTCAATGTATCCCTCTCATTTACATTTTACCTCTGCTCGACCCTGTCAGTATCCCGTGATAACTGACACTTTTCAACTAATAGACCTAAAGAACCCTTACCCACACAAACTACAGTTGTTTTGCTTCTTGGTATGTCTTCCGGTTCTGGTTAGACCATAGAGGCGATATTTATGCCTATCACTCAGGTTGGTGCATAATCGGAGTCAGCAGAAATATGTTCAGCTTTGAAACTCAAGGGATATGATGAAATTCAGCTCATATGATATCGGAGATTATATTAGAAAATTTGGGAGATATCATAATGAAATGGAAAATCTGATATATGATATGATAAGAATCAGATTTTCTTGAAAAAATTAACACTTGGGAGATAATGGGAGAATCCAGTATGAATTGGAAGAGTTGTAACAAAGAAAATCTCAGAAGAAATGAGATTATGAAAATCAAAGAGATTAGATCAATCAATCAATGATATATTCAGAGAATCAAACAAATATTTCTTTTCAGCTCAAAACTTCTTTTTATGTGTGTATCAAATATTTTCATGAAAAATCAGACACAGTTTTTAAAAAATGTCATCGTCAAAGTATCTGAAACTGCCCCTGGAAATAAACACAAAAAATTAGTCAACTCATGGAAAGTAAAACAGGAGCAAAAAATTATGAAAATAAAACTCATTCTTTGTCAATTTCAGGTTCGGAGTTGAATTCAGGGCAGGAATTCCAGTAAGATTTGTCTGACAGAATCGGGTTATAATCTGAAGTGATTAGAAGCCTTTGTTGCGGAAGCTCGGGTTTCAGTCTGATTTAACTGAAAGCCTTTTGCTTGGGTTCTGTACTGAGAAGTACAGAAGCCATTTCCAATGAAGACTGGGTTCTAGTCTGATATGACTAAAAACCATTTGAAATGTAGCCTGAGTTCTATTCTGTTGGGAATAGAAACATGTTGAACTGAAGAACGGGTCCTGAACGGAACTGAACATAAGCCATTTGAAGTAAAGTCCGGGTTCTATTCTGTTGTGAATAGAAGCCTGTGGAATTTAAGAACAAGTTCCAGTCTGTAATGAACTGCAAGCCTCTTTAAACCTGCACAATCAAGATGTCTTTGGTATTCAAACTGATTTGGATCCAGACTTGTTAGCACTTTTGGGTACCCATTTGAAAATGGGTTTTGGTACCCACTTGTACTTGGGTTTAGGTACCCACTTATACTTGGGTTTAGGTACCCAATGCAGATTATAACTATCAGCTTCTCTCTCAAAAGTAGAAAACAAAATTCTTTGAGTATTGGAAAATTGAATATCTGAATTTCTAAAGAAACTATAACTTGAATGATCAGGCTTTTGCGAACTCTTCTTTTTGAAAAACTGTCCGGTTCTTGTTTGTTTATGATAATACTTGGTGTTTTTCTATGAAAATATTTTCAGATTAGAATGATCAGTATTTTTAGAAACTTTAGGAAAATTTGACTTCAAAGATTCACTGGTATAAATCTTGACCGGAAGTTGTTCAATAATTTTATCTTTGCCTCTGTGTATCTTTAACAGATACTTAAGTTTAAGATCAGAAGAAGAATCAAATTTAGAGAATTCAGTTGGATTCTTTTCACTTTCTGTGGATAAATCAGAGTGATCAACTATAGATTTTGAACAAACTGAAGGATCTTTAACCTCTGATTCTTTTGAAGAAGGAAATTCACTAAATTGTTTAGAAAGATGAAGTATCTGTTCTTCTAATCCTTTGATAATGACCAAATAAGAATTTCTGTAATTATCAAATGATTGGTAGTCAGTTATAAAAGATTGTTCTTTGATTAAAAACATTTTTTTTTCATCTTCAAACAATTTAGATTTAGCTTTAAAATCTTGTTCCTTCAGTAAGAACTCATGTCTTTCCTTCTCAAGAGAATCTTTAGTTGAGACAACTCTTTTTCAAGAGCAAAAAATTCTTCCGTTTTGTTTAAAACACAATCTTGATCAGTATGATTTGTCTTGGAAAGTAATTCTTCAATATCTTTAACTTTCTTGTAAAGATCAGATCTTTCAGGCAAAAGAGATTTCAGTTGAGTTGCATTCTGAAAATTTGCTCGTTTCGAATCGTTAAGTTCTTTTGATAATTCAGATATTTTCAATTTAAGAGCAGTACTCTTAGAATTTTGTTTGACTATTAAGCTCTAAACTTCTTCTTTCAGTATTGATACATCACGTAAAGAAAGAGCTTTATCAGTATTTAACTGAACAAGAATGTCATAAATGTTCTTACGAATCTTTTCAGATTCAGTAAGTTTTTCAATTAGCTTAGATTTTGAAAAATGTTCATATGCCATTTTGAATTGCTTGAAATTAAATCTTCCAAGATCTTTTATGGAAAATTGAGTGAATTATGATAAAACTTTGAAAATTATATCAGTAAGTTATAACTTGTGAAAAATCAGCTCTGAAATGTCTTTTTGACATTGAAATTTCAGCTTTTTCTGCAGAAAATTGCCCGTAACTTCTTTCTGGAGTGAAATTGGGCCTCGAAAATTTACCGAACAAACTTTGCTTGTTTTTGGGATTGTAGATCTCGGTTCAAGTTTTGATTTGACGTATGGTAGACTATCTAACAATGTTCCGGTCAAAAGTTATGGCCAATTTAAGCAGCTAAGGTCAAACAGTCAAAAGTATGATGAAACTTGAATGAAAAAGACTTAAAACTCGATTAATGTACAATGAAACTCGATTGATTAAGCATGAAATTCGATCAAATAAGCATGAAACTTGATCAATTAAACATGAAACTCGATCAATAAACCATGAAACTCGATCAATAAAGCATGAAACTCGATCAATTAAGCATGAAACTCGATCAGTTAAGTATCAAACTCGAATAACAAGGGATCAAACTCGGTCGAAGCATTGATAAAACTCGGTCAAAGCACTAAGCAAACTCGAATGAACTTGAATGGACTTTGATGAAACTCGAATGTATAGAGACTAAACTCGAATGGTTCCTTATGCAACTCGATTGATACTTATGTTTTCTCGGGTGATATTATAAAACTCGAATGAAACACATACAAACTCAAATAACAACTTGATCAAACTCGATTAAAACAAGGAATTCAGAGTTGCCCGAGTTTGAACATGAACTGATCAAAATCAAGTTCAAAATTACAATTTTCAACAAAAATCCACGAATTGATTCCAGATTGAAATTGAACCTGCGATTTTCACATACAAACACTTTTTGAAAAACAACTTTGGCTAATTTCAGATTAAAATCCAAAAATCGATAAAAAAACCTCAAGAACACACTTTTTAAAAAATTCAGAAAAAACCCAAATTAAATCTTGTGTGTTTGGAATTAAAATTAGATGCTTACCACAATAGATTCGACTTTATATGCTCCAATTTGATTCAATTTTCAGAACATTTCATCAACAAAATCAAAATCCAAAATTGATTTTTTGAATTTTGATAAAACGAATGTAACAGTGTTTAAATATTTTTCAAAATTCAGATTCAAATTCACTCATATTCAACCATGTTTGGCTCTGATACCAATTGTTAATTCATATTCCTTGCAATTCATATCAATCTCAACAATCATATGAACATAATCCAACTACACATAAAGTCGAATGCTTGTATTAATGAGAGAAGAAATATTACAATTGAGTTCTTGACTTTTCTTTCTTGTACAGCACTCAGATCCTCCTCTACTTGTATCACATGCAAGCATATTAACCACACCTAAATAGTAGCACATACTACCTATTTATATACAAATACAAGTGTAAAGTATTTACAATAAAGCCCCTTGAACTTGTACAATTAATTGTTTTCATCTCTATTAATATTTGTACCTAACAAGATAGAAGTTACATCGATATATGAGAAGTATGAAATGTATTATACCCAAGAATCAATTTATGATAACTCTATTATTAAGCCAAGTTAGGACTCAGAGAGAGTTCTATTAATTTTGGTAACATTTTATATAACCAAAGTATTTAAGGACATATGTAAGAAGTTATTACTTGTTAATGATTTAAAGAAATTCAGGTTGAATCCCGAATTCATGTATCGTAAAGTTGTTTAAAGACTGCGGGATAGGAAAAAGCCATAAATATACTAATGTCATTCCAAACGAATTGCCGGGACTGCCTCTTGATCGGCAGGTGGAATTCAGAGTTGAGTTAGTATTGGGAACAACACTGGTTGCACGAGCTTCATATCATCTCGTCCCTTCAATATTGAAGGAGATGATAGATTAGTGGCAAGAATTACTAGACAAGGGGTTCACTAGACCGAGAACCTCGCCTTGGGGGCTCTGGTTTTATTTATTAAAAAGAAGGACAGAACCTTGCGCACACGTATTGATTACCGTGAACTGAATAAGGTAACTGTTTGAAATGGATATCCCTTGCCGCGTATAGATGGTCTATTTGATCAATTGCAAGGTGCTTCATACTTTTCAAGGATTGACCTGTAATCTCGATATCATCAGCTGAGGTAAACGTATCAAATACTGCATTATGATATTCTAGTATAATCAATCACAATTAAGTATTAAACAATTAAGAACAATAAGAACACTAACCGAATGATCAGATTGCACTAAATTCGGAATTACAACGTGAAGAACATTGAATGCACAATTCCCAATGTTTGACCTAGCCATACAGTTCTGTGGAAAATGAGTACCAAATCATACAAACCCGTACATCACTATTCTATTAATATACAAGTTCAAAACTATCAAGTAATTACACAATGACCCCTAGACTTATTATTTTTCATCAACAAAAGTAATTCCCAACAATTTCCCCCTTTGGTGAAAGATGTCTTTAGTCTTTAAGACCAAGTCTCATCTCGAATCTTCTAATGCTCTTTCGATTCATCAGCCTCCACTCAATCTTCGAGATAAATTCCACCATCATTTTTTTGTCATTCACACTAAGACCACCTTTCTTTGTTTTTCTCTTCGAATCTGCAACAAGCTTTCCTTTTAAGCCAGTCAGCACTTTCTGCAATGTACCATCACAATACTTGTTTAATTCAACACTTCGCATGACTCTTTTCTTTTGATCTTTATCTTTATAAATCAGCACCGGATGTTTAGCCATGACAACTTGAAATTCTTTCAGATTCTCCATGTACTTGATAAAACGATTTGGCGCTGTGATATTTATTCTCCTCATTCCTCACTCAACTCCAATTTGAAGATCTTGAACTGACATAAGCAAAAGCATTGTATGCATGAAGTGAAATAAAGCCTTAAGTGCAAATCGACAGTTTTATTCTCTTTTGTTCCTGCACAGCTCATCAAAAAGATCTTCTATGTACACCAAATTCATATTAAACATATCTGCTTCGGTGAAAACATAAGTATTCCCATCAGTTCTAGTTACAGTGAATGTCGGATAGAAGACTTTCACAAACCGATCTTTCTCTATCTTTACAAGATCAACTATTCTGAACTCACTTCTTACTTTTTCAATCCTCTGAGTCTTGTTTCTCTGAAAATAAGCATAATTCACTAAATTCGGCATGTTAGGTTCAATGACTTTGAATAATTTCAAAAATGAGCATGGTGCATGCTTCTTACAAAAAATCTTCTTTTCAAGATGATCTTCAAGTAATGGAAGCCTATTCCTTCTTCTGATGTAATCGGCATTTTGTCATTCTGATAAATCCAACACTCTAATCCTTTTCTTTCTAACTTCATCCTCATTCAGCAGAGTCAACATGTCATTGATCTCTTTTTGTACTACCTCCTGAACTGCAAAACTTAAATGATGTTGTCATTGAGATTCATCAGCTAAAATGTAATTCTTGAAAAACTTGTCCATAATTTCCACTTCATTCAGCTCTTTGACTACTTGAGGTATCACATTCTCAACAAGAAACGGATCAACCTACTCGTTGTTGTAACCGTCACCTCAGGCTTTTCAACCGTTGGTGTTGGTACATCATCTCTCAAAATCTCCTCAACCAATTCTTCCTCATTCTCTATCCTTTCAGCTCTTAGAGATATATCCGTCAGTTCAAAAACATCATCATCATCATCAGATATTTCAATTTCTTTTTCTGTCCCCTCAATCCTTAACACTTTTTCTCCTTCTTCGTTGTCAGAATCGTCATATTCTTCGAGATTGTAAATACCAGATTGAATACTTAAAGGAACTGGAACATCTTCATTAAGAATCAATCCCAGATCACTCTGAGCATCAACTGGATTTTCTTTTGAACCCCCAGCTTCTCCAGCCTCTTCACCTCCTGTCTCTTTTTTAGTATACACAACCATCGGTAGCACAGTCTCAGTTTCTCCAAGCTTCCTCCTCTTCTCCCCCTCATGAGGAGTATCATCTGAGTCTTCATCATGCTCATCATGCTTTCTTTTAGGAGCTAAAGCTTGAGCTTTATAGGTCTATTCAATAGAAGATAACCTTTCAGATAACGAACCAAGAGCACTCACTACTGTGTTTTCCAAACCAATCATCCTCTCCCTCATCTCATCAAATTGTTCAAAACAAAATTAGCTCATTAATGGAGTCTTGTGGATCTGTTTTTTTGACACCCTCCGCAACTGCCTTTCCTTTTAGCAATTTCTGAATATTTATTATTTGAGCCATCATCTCTGAATATTGAGTTGTCATTTGAGCTGTAACACCACTAATAACTTCATTCAGCTTGGATTCCGTAACAAAGGGTGATGGGTTAACTACTGGGTCAGCTAGACTTCCAGTTGACACAATGGTTGAACTTGTAAAAAGAACCTCAGTGTGGCCGGTGCTCAGAGATGGCAAAGTTGTGGCTCTGACCGGACTTCCAACTACTTCAAGTGACGGAGCAACGAATGCTTCCGACACTGTATTTGTTCCGGTAGGGACACGATCCTTCGGCACTAATTACTCTAACAAATGAAGTAGACACGAGTGTCCTATCGTGTATCAGTTCTAAGACTTGTGCATGAAAAAATGTACACGCGGGCGGCTGTGTACTCTGTTCAATATCCATGGTATCCAAAGGACTCCAAGATAAATCATATGCAAAATCCCGGTACAAAGTTGAAACACCTTCTTGTTGAGAAGAAGGCGAGTAGCTGGTTGGGTGACGGGCCGTCGTTGTGACCCACCGATTTAGTCCTTAAATCCACTATTTAGCTGGAGAAGTAAGGGTCGAATCCACAAGGAGTGTGGTCGTAATTAGGATTGAGTTATTAGCCTTATAAGTTTATTGAAAGCATTTAAATTGTGAATTTTTGGATTTGAATGATTTGTTTAGAGTAATGATTTGCTATTGCTTGGTAACTAAAATTAATGACAAGACAACTAACGTAGTAGATAAACAATCAAGAGACGAATAACCATTCACGGGATCACCACGGCATAAGTATTACTCACTATAATTTCATGCAATGATCACATAGACATAATTAATTGCGTGACTAAATTAATCAAATGTGTTTTAACCAATAACTCTCGGCATAGCGTATGCAACATTAATACTCGTCTTAATCCCTAAGCTAATGGACTCAGCACGAATAATAACACCACGATAAACTATCTTGCTTTTACCAATCGCAACACATAATCATAATCATAGCCGAATGTTTATCATTTGCATACATATAATAGATCTCGCTTAATACAAGCACATCAAAACATAAGGAATTAAAGAAGAGGAAACTTAGCCGTAGATCCTCCGCAAACAGCTAATGGGTTTAACCGCTCATTGTATGCTCGTCAAAACCATAGATCTGAGCCATTGGGTAGCTTGCGAATCACCATCTTCGCTCTCATATCGTAGATCCACTCCGGCAGGGCTTCGGCACACTATCACACACGTCGGGACTCTCTCCAAAGATGACCCTCGACTTGGATTTATAGGGAGGTCGAGATTAGGGTTCCACAGGCTGTAAAACGGGTTTTTGCGCCGCACTAGCGCAGGCCAGGCGCAGGCTTGCGCCCCCCTGCGCCCGGATGCGGCTAGGGTTTAGCTGGCATGTGCTGGAACGTATCTGGACAGTTGGGACGCTATGTGGAGCGCAGGGTGGCGCAGACCTGTGCCCCCCTTAGCTCGGTTTACTCTGAATTCTCTCGGATTGCTTCTTTTTAACATCTTGGCCCTGAAATACAAACTTGGAGTAATATTATGGATTTTACGAAGTATCGGTGCTTAAGATGGTCATAATATGACTCAGAAACCATATAAATTATAGACTTATCATTGGGTGTGCAGACGCCAGTGGGATACAGTCTACTTCAACGTTAACTCTAACATGAGAGCTAACAGCAGTTGTGGTTTTTTTCGGCTGTCTAGGGTAGGGATCTCCCTCACACTTATTCTCGCAATCTCAACAACATGTATCTCTAGTAAACTCTCAGGTTGAGATATTACAATTGTACCAGCACCTCCCATAGCATCATCATTATGATCATCATCCTCATCATCATCACCATCCTCTTCTCCCTTATGTCCACCTTTAGGTATATTAGATAAAGTACGTTCACAATCAGATTCTCTCTCTCCTCCCCTCACATCCTCCATAACACACTCTCTCTTAATTTGGCTTCCCTGTACGTCAACCCCATGTTAACGTACTTGCTCAACTATTACTCCTTGGGCAAGAAAACCCGGTTCTTGGGAATCTATCGGAGCATGATCTATTCGATACAGTCTCACACTTTATGCTTCAGGATCAGCATATTTAACAATGATTTGGGAATAGGCATGACATTTGAATTGGGAGCATCTTGAACTTTATGAAGACTCATCATCACGTAGTCTGGACATTTTTGAGCATTTGATCTTTTTGGAATTTTCTCGTTTGCCTTTAGTATACCTCTGATCAATATTTATATGAACCGTTGTAGAGGTACACATTTTCTCTCTTTATTGGTTGTCTTAGCCAACACTACCTCTTTGAGATCTTCCCAGATGCATTGTGCAAAATCACAATGCTTGTTGAAAGCAATGCCATGAAAAAGTCTCAAACTATGGATGCTTCCTCGATCTATGCCGGTATGTTTTGAGGTCATACACCTGTTGATGATGCCGAACAGTGTCTATCATTCTCCATTCAGTCCGCTTCTGTGAAACTTTTAACATTTCAAAAGGGGTTGGAATAACCTAGACAGATCAGATCATGGCATAGTTGATCATCAGATACGAAGTCTTCAAAGTCTGCCAGTTCTGGGAAGTTGACAGTATCAATCCGTCTTGGCAAGAATAAATTGTGACGGAGTCTGGCCAGTGTGATCTTAGCTTTGTACTGATCAATGGTTACTTTAAAATGATGGTCTCCTTCAGCAGACACGAATTTGATCGTGTGCCAGAATTGATTTAGGTAGAGAAGAGGAATGAAAGGTTTATATTTCAACAGGTAACCGAGAGGGTGACCTTTGAGTATTTTCCACAATCACCAGATGGCTAAATTTTATAACATTTGGATCGAACCGGTGATTGTTGTCTATTAAGGATAGGCAGTGTTTGGATTTGACTAATTGGGTTTCAGGGATTGGGGACGAAGGTGATGGTCTAGTAACAGATGTAGATTTAACTGGTTTAGAGACCAATGTATGGTTAGATGATGAATGAGATTCTGAGGAATTGGAGTTATGGGTGGGTGATTGGGATGCCATTTGATACTTGTAAAAATAACAAACACGTTAGATACGTCAGGTAAACAAATTTAATCCTACAGATAGAGAAATAAAACATTTAACAAGAAATTAGAAAAATATGTGTTTTATTGTTTAAGGCATCGGGATTCCAGAAAATAATAATAAAATATTATTGTTAGGACTCCAAAGTCAATCGTTAAGAGACCAATGTTAATAAAACACAGATTTTAAAAATTTCTCGAAAAATGTAAAATTTCTCTGAAAAATTTTAAAATTCCCACACTTAGAAATTTTTTTGAAAAATTGACTCCAAAACTCGAATCATGAAGGTACAAACTCGAATGAGTCATGAACATTCTCGGGTGACATGGGAACCAACTCGTATGACCCTTAAACAAACTTAGTTGACTAACTGATAAACTCGAATAGAATACAAGTCAACTCGGATGAACTTATGACAAACTCAGATAAAGCATAAAATTGCTCAAATGAGTTATGATCCAACTCGATTAACACTTCGATTTTCTCAAATGGCATTCTGACAAACTCGATAAAAGATGAAGATTTCTCGAATAACCTTTGAATCGAGTTGGAATTACTTGTAAAAATCCCAAGTCCTTTTCTATCAAACTCGCATGAAACAATACTTTTCTCGGAAAATACATTGCCCAACTCGAATGAAACATGAGATTTCTCTGTTGATGTTTCAACCGAGTTTGATACTAAAATTTTTTTAAGTCCCAATCCTTATCAAACTCGAATGAAACATAAACATTTCTCGAGTGCTTTATATTCAAACTTGATGTATACTAAACTTTTCTCGAATGAGTCTTAATTCGAGTTTGAACACTTAAAAAATTTTCTAAGTCCCAAACTGTTAGGCACAAAAAGGCCTCAATCAAACATGCTCTACATCTGAGGGGGAGATTTCTTAATCAAACCTGTTGATACACTTGAAGGTATAATTTAAGGCATGTTTATGTCTTATTGAAACCTGAAAAGTGATTTCCAATATCAGCCCAAATCTGTTTACCATGTTGCATTCGTTGCAACAAAGGTAGTTTGCCAAGCTGTTCTGCCTACTGAACAGGCTGGACATAAACTATCTACGCTGCTCTGTTCTGTTGAGCAGCTTCGACAGTTTACAAGTGTTCTGTTCTTTGTGAACAGAACCTGTTCTTTGTGAACAGGTTAAACACTTTATGGAATATGTTTCCAAGTCCTCATGTATTGTTTTTGGCTACAAGATCAGTTTACAAGTCAAAGACAAAGTGGAAAACAGATTTGCACAGCCTGCCCACGCTGTTCTGTTACATGAAGACAAACGCATATCTGAAAAGGGTGACAGACCTTTTCTTATATCAAAATGGCATTAGCAAAAGAAGAAAGATGCAAAGTTGACATTCCTCTTTTGGTTGAAGCCTTATGCAACAGTGACAAAAAGGAAAAGACAAAGATTCTGCCATGTGAAGACAAATATACTTTATCTGAACATGCAGAAAGGTGTTTTGTCCTTTTGGAAAGACTTTCCACTATCTCATCTGTCCAATGAAGAAGCTTCACTGAGATTCTCCTTTTGAGTATAAAAGGAAGCTTCTAAGGATTGTGAGATGTGAAGACCACCCCTTGCGGGGCGGTTCTCACCAGTCTAGGTCCCACATCATGCAATACGATATCAATCAGACTAAGATAGAGTAATTAATTGCGGAATATTAAATTACAGTACAAACATATTAGGATTTAAGTTTAATATAGATTACCGATTTTAAATTAAACTTATAAAGGGCACAAGTCTAATCTAATTCATGTCATCATATAATCAAAATAAATCTACCCAGATCACCATAATATCATCATCCAATTAGTACCAAAATGAGTTCGCTGAGTAGAGGTCTATGATACTTCTGTCTTGATCGTGTAAGACCTAAGAACTAGGTCCGGCAGGTGACTTTCCTTTGTCTTTTCCTGTAAAAATGTTAATATAGCAACCGTAAGCAATGCTTAGTGAGTAAATAGATTTTCAAATTAACATGCATGTCAAGTGGATCATCAATCTAGCGTGATATGTCTTGGCTGCCGCTACAGCCCTCATGATTGAGACATAGAAGTCATAGAGTCGGATGATGTTCAAGCCACGCTCACTCTTAAATCGTGGGGATCAGCCACATACTGGGCTAGCTACCAGTAAATCAACGTGGCGGAACATCGGAGGTCATTACCAATTCAATAGAACTGGTGAAAAAGCTAGGTCTAGAACAATAGACCAATCAAGGCTAATCAAGCTGAATCAATATATCAAGTTATAAGCAAATGATGAAGCATATGTAATCAAGTCATGATAGCAATGATCTCAAAGAAATGTCAGAAATGAACTGAAAATGCAACATCATATGAAATGATAAATCAAATAGCTATCATGATCCACTGGGCAACACCGAACCATAGTGTGCACAGGTCACAATCCAGCTGATAATATGAATGTCAAATTAATCTAGCATCAACAATATGTCTCAACCGGAAATTCAAACATGTTAAATCTGAATATCTATAACTCACAGTGTTGGGTCTTTATCAAACAGATGTAAAATCTGCCACCTGAGTTATCTCAGGATTTTATCTCAATCTGTTCTCTGTCAAATCAAATCTTTGACCCACTTTATAAATCTTTAAATCTTTTGTTCAGAATTTCACTGAACCTGTCCAAAATTATCATGTCAAAATCATATCAATATCATTATCTTTCAGTCTTTAAATCTTGATTATATCTGATTCTGATAACTTGTTTATTGATAAATCATTCTTTCAATAATATTCTTTGTTTCATTAATTTTCAAAGGTCAATATATATATATATATATATATATATATATATATATATATATATATATATATATATATATATATATATATATATATATATATATATATATATATATATACTCATTTTGCTAACTATCTTGTTATTTTTATGTATTATCCAAGTGTTTTATTCAATATATTCGAATTTAAGGAATGGGTTTCAAATTTACATAACAAATTCGAACATATTAATAAATTTGAAGGCTTATATTCAATTATAGATGATATCAAATTATATTTTCAAATTTAAAAGTTAAAGTAGAAAAAGGAATTAATATTCAAGGTTGAGAATTACATGTGGATCATATATATTAAATTCAAACATGTATATTATTCAAATATATCAATCTCAAATTTGATATGCTAATTTCGAGACCCCCCCTTCGAGTTTGAGAATAGATTCGAACACACACACATGCTTAAATTCGAGGACTTAATTCGAATTTAATGATTAAATTCGAATATAATTTCGAATTTAGCTCAAATTCGAGTTTGTTCCATGTATTTTCGAGTTTGTTCTTGGCAACTCGAGTTTGTTCATATTTACAGCTTTAAATTATACATTTCTAGGCCTAAAATCACGAATATGTTACGTAACAAACCTATGTTCGATTATATTATACAAATTCTAGTTAAACTCCATAAAAATAGCTTTAAATTTCATAAAACTAATAAATTCGAAAAAACCGAAATATATAAAAACTAGAAAATATCGATTCTTTCCTCAAATTCGTATGAAATCACGTAGGAGATAGCAGATTCGGATTGAACTCTTCGAGATCTTTTCAATGACGTATAAAACTCGATAATCGGACGGTCGGTTTGGGAGATAATTTAGAGAGAAGGTAGAGAGAGAGTAGAGAGAGAAAGTTAGAGAGAGAGAGTAGAGAGAGAGAGAGTCTGATTTTTGAATAATAAATTACGTTTATATACTTCATCTAGTTATATTTGCTAGTTAACCCACTTTCATTTTTGTATTTTATATCTCTTTTATTTAATTATCTTTAATAATTTCTTAATTCATAATATAAATATTTATATAATTTAATTAAATATTTCATAACTTAATTAAATTATAATTCAAATAATGTAACATTATTACATTATCGGTTCGAAATACTGAATTTATAACTGGGTCAAAAGTTAGGTTGTTACAGAATGGGCTCCACCACGCACAAACTTCGTCCCCGAAGTTAGCTATGTTCGAACAGACTGGGATAAGTAGCTTTCATGACATCTTCAGATTCCCAAGACTGATGCGAACCTTTGTGGTGTTTCCACTGGACGAGCACCATCTGTATCTCTTTATTTCTAAGCTTCTTGGTCTTCGAGTCCAGAATACGTCTGGCTCTTCAACCACTCTAAGCTTCTCATCAATTTGCAAGTTAACATGTGATATTTGAACTTCTCTTTCGTCTGCTAGACTCTTTCTCAGATGACTGACATGGAATACAGGATGTATTCCAGATAAGTCTGCCGGCAGTTCAAGACGATAAGATTGATTTCCTATCTTTTCCACAATCTTGAACGGACCGATGAATCTCGGAGCTAGCTTGTTTCTCTTTATGAATCTCACCACATTCTTCAATGGGGATACTTTCGACATCACCCAATCGTTAACCGCAAAGCTTATTGATCTGTGTCGATTATCATAATATGACTTCTGCCTGCTTTGAGCTTCAAGTATGTTTCTTCTAACAAGTTGAATCTTCTCATGAGTCAACTGTAGAAGGGCAGGATCCGCTATAGGTGATTCACCTGTTTCGCGCCAACAGGTAGGAGTTCTGCACTTTCTTCCATACAAAGCTTCAAAAGGAGCCATGTTGATCGTAGAATAATAACTGTTGTTGTAAGAGAATTCGACCAACGACAAGTGATCATCCCAGTTACCACCTAGATCAAGAACACATGCATGAAGAATATCTTCGAGAGTAAGGATAGTACGCTCACTCTGGCCATCTGCATTAGGATGATAAGCAGTACTCATAGAGGATCCGAGTACCCATCCCGTCTTGTAGAGCTTGCCAGAATCTAGATGTGAAACGACTATCACGATCAGATACGATAGATTTCGGCACACAATGTCGAGAAATTACTTCTGTGATGTATATCTGTGCCAATCTATCAAGGGAATATGTTTCTTTCATCGGTATGAAGTGAGCTGACTTCGTCAATCGATCCACGACTACCCAGATGGAGTCGTGCTGTCTCTTGGTTTTCGGCAGCTTCGTGATGAAATCCATAGTTATATGCTCCCACTTCCACTCAGGAACTGGCAGTGGTTGCATATTCCCGAAGGGTTTCTGGTGTTCTGCCTTAACCATCTGACAGATTCTGTAGCTTTCAACATATCGACCGATGTCTTTCTTCATTCCTGGCCACCAATAATCAGCTTTCAGATCGAAATACATCTTTGAGCTGCCAGGATGAACAGATAATTTGGACTTGTGAGCTTCAGATAGAAGAGTGCTACGGATTGAACCATACTTAGGGATCCAGATTCGGTTTCCCTTGAGACAATGAAGTCCCACATGATTCAGAGTTAGAAATTGTAGCTGTCCTTTAAGATTTTTAGAACAGAGATTCTCTTCTTTCAGTGCTTCAGCTTGAGCAATTCTGATGTCTTCAATGAGATTAGAAGAGAATATAACCGGAGTTAGGGCATAGCAGCACTTTTCCGGATAAACTTTTCTACTCAAAGCATCCGCGACAACATTAGCTTTGCCGGGATGATATAGGATCTCGCAATCATAGTCCTTGATAAGCTCCAAGGACCGTCGCTGTTTCATATTTAGATCCTTTTGAGTGAAAAGATGTTTGAGACTTTTATGATCGGTGTAAAGCTGACACCGAGTCCATAGAGATAATGCCGCCAGATTTTCAGTGCAAAGGTAACGGCAGCCAACTCAAGGTTGGTGCACTTTTCTCGTAGTCCTTCAATTGCCTTGAAGCATAGACAATGACTTTTCCCCTTTGCATTAGAACACATCCTAAGCCAGTACCAGATGCGTCGCTGTAAACGACAAAATCATCATTGCCTTCTGGTAAGGCTAGGATCGGCACTTGAATAAGCTTTTGCTTCAGAGTTTCAAATGCCTCTTGCTGTTTATCAGCCCACACGAAAGGTGTATTCTTTCGTGTTAGCATCGTAAGTGGCACAACAATCTTCGAGAAGTCCTTTATGAATCGCCGATAATAACCGGCCAATCCAAGGAAACTTCGGATCTCAGAGGCATTGCGAGGCGTTTGTCATTTTTGAACGGCCTCGACTTTAGAAGGATCGACGGAAATCCCTTCGCCAGAAACAACATGGCCAAGGAATTGAATCTATAAAAGCAACAAAGTAGAATTTCAAGTTTTGTTCAATCAAAGAACGCTTAAGGAATAGCTCAAGACAATGTAAAGTTATACCTGTCTGAGCCAGAATTTGCATTTAGAAAATTTTGCATAGAGTCTTTCTTTTCTCAGTAACTCTAGCAATTGCCGCAAATGAATAGAATGGTCAGCCTCCGTTTTGGAGTAAATCAGAATATCGTCTATGAATACGATAACTGACTTATCCAGCATCGGTCTGCACACTCGATTCATGAGATCCATGAACGCCGCTGGTGCATTTGTTAAACCGAACGACATCACGAGAAATTCGATGACCTTATCTTGTTCGGAAGGCTATCTTTTGAATATCCTCATCTCTGACTTTTAATTGATGATACCCAGAACGAAGATCGATTTTCGAGAAGTAGCTGGCTCCTTATAGCTGATCAAATAGATCATCAATTCTGGGCAGCGGATACTTATTCTTTATTGTGACTTTGTTCAACTCCCGATAATCGATGCACATTCGAAAAGTTCCGTCTTTCTTCTTAACGAATAAGACAGGTGCACCCCACGGAGATGAACTCGGTCGGATAAATCCCTTTTCTAACAGCTCTTGCAACTGCTTTGACATTTCCTGCATTTCTGCAGGCGCAAGTCTGTAGGGAGCTTTGGCAATAGGAGCCGCACCAGGAACTAAGTCAATGCCGAATTCGACTTGACATTCTGGTGGCACTCCAGAAATATCTTCAGGGAATACGTCTGGGAACTCGCAGACGATTGGGATATCGGATAAAGATTTCTTTTGGGCTTCAGAGTTAAATTCAGATGAGACGTAGCATAAATACGATTCGTGTTAGATAGATACTTATACGCTTTATTAACAGAAATGAAACAGTGATCACCTTTTCGCTTCTCGCCTTTGATTTCCAATACTCGGCCGTCTGAAGACCTAATTCTGATGATTTGCCGATTGCGGACGATCGTAGCCTCGTTATTCATTAGCCAGTCCATGCCGATGATGACTTTGAACTCTTTTAACGGAATCGGGATAAGGTCGAGATTGAATACGACATTATTGACAAGTACAGTGCAGTTACGGTAAACAGAATCAGCCATAACATAGTTGTTACTGGCTGTCTCAATGTCAACTACTACGGGAAGCTTTGATGGGGACTTATATAATCTTTCAGCAAAAGATGTTGATATGAAAGAACGACTAGCATCGGAATCGAATAATACGCGAGCAGGGATTGAGTTAAGCAGGAACGTACCGGTAACTACGTCAGGTGTTTCTTTTGCTTCCTCGGATGTTATTTGAAAAGCTCGAGTCCTTGCGGTCGGAGTAGCAGCTGGACTCTTCATCGTAGATCCTCCAGCTGATGACTGTGACTGTCCTCGTTGCCCACTGCGACACTGATACATGAAGTGTCCTCTTTTCCCACATTTTGCACATCCACGTCCCTGCTGTGGGCATTCCTCGTTGCTGTGACCAATTCTATTGCAAGCAAAACATGTGACGTCATCTGGGTTACATAGCCCCATATGTGACTTTCTGCATCTCCTGCAGAATCGTGGCTCGTTTGTCAGTGAATACGCTTGGGCTTTCGGTTGGGATTGCTGAGATTGCTGGGACTGGGATTTGTTTGGCCTGAAGAATCTGCCGAATCTCTGCTTCTTCAGAGGAGAAGGACATGTTGGATTAGCTGATGGAGCATAAAGCTGATCGCCATATTCTAGGTATCCCCTCTCGATCTGTCTGGCCGCTTCCACCATTTCCAGATAGGACTTATACTTTATCGCGCTCATCGGGTGCCGGTATCTTGGGTTGAGTCCTCCGCGGAATTGATTCATTTTTCTTTCTTCGGTAGCTACTTGATACGATGAGTAGCCGCATAGTCGCGAGAATTCCTGCTCATATTCGTTAACAGTCTTGGTTCCCTGGGTCAGCTGCATTAGTTGAACCTCCATCTTATCTTGTTGATCAATAGGACAATATTTTGCATTGAACATATTAAGAAACTGGTTCCACTCTAGAGTCTGAATAATTTCTTCGCCATAGATACTTCTCTGGGTCTTCCACCATGCACGAGCAGCTCCAACAAATAACGCAGACACATAGCTCACTTTCTTTGAATCTAAACAGTCAGAGATTCTAAAGATCTCTTCGGTATGACTGATCCAATCCATCGCCTGAATTGGATTCACTGTACCCTCAAAGTTCAGGGCACCGCTCGCTTTGAAGTCCTTGAACTTACAGCCTTTAGGCTGCTCGATTTGGGTTTCAGGAGTAGAGTTATCAGAATCAGATTCTTCATTCTGGACTTGCTTATCTTTTCGCTTATTTTTCTTATCATTACGTCTTTTAGCTTCGGCCTCATCTCTGGCCTGAAACTGTTCTTGCATTATTTTGTTTTGTTGCTCAGAATGTTGGGCTAACAATTGTTGCATCATTTCGAACATTTGTTGTGGGGTCATGTTTGGTATGTCACCTGATCCTGATCCTGACATCTTAGCTGAAAATTAAGATCAATCATCTATCAGTTTATAGACTTAGATCTATGTACCCTTTTTCCCATCCTAACAGTCTGTACATCCTATCTCAGTTCAAACCACCTAAATGATTGATACATATGTATTGCTCTAGTTTGAGACCAAGTATACTCACGTAATACTTGATTCACTCAAACTATGGGCTCTGATACCATCCTGTGAAGACCACCCCTTGCGGGGCGGTTCTCACCAGTCTAGGTCCCACATCATGCAATACGATATCAATCAGACTAAGATAGAGTAATTAATTGCGGAATATTAAATTACAGTACAAACATATTAGGATTTAAGTTTAATACAGATTACCGATTTTAAATTAAACTTATAAAGGGCACAAGTCTAATCTAATTCATGTCATCATATAATCAAAATAAATCTACCCAGATCACCATAATATCATCATCCAATTAGTACCAAAATGAGTTCGCTGAGTAGAGGTCTATGATACTTCTGTCTTGATCGTGTAAGACCTAAGAACTAGGTCCGGCAGGTGATTTTCCTTTGTCTTTTCCTGTAAAAATGTTAATATAGCAACCGTAAGCAATGCTTAGTGAGTAAATAGATTTTCAAATTAACATGCATGTCAAGCGGATCATCAATCTAGCGTGATATGTCTTGGCTGCCGCTACAGCCCTCATGATCGAGACATAGAAGTCATAGAGTCGGATGATGTTCAAGCCACGCTCACGCTTAAATCGTGGGAATCAGCCACATACTGGGCTAGCTACCAGTAAATCAACGTGGCGGAACATCGGAGGTCATTACCAATTCAATAGAACTGGTGAAAAAGCCAGGTCTAGAACAATAGACCAATCAAGGCTAATCAAGCTGAATCAATATATCAAGTTATAAGCAAATGATGAAGCATATGTAATCAAGTCATGATAGCAATGATCTCAAAGAAATGTCAGAAATGAACTGAAAATGCAACATCATATGAAATGATAAATCAAATAACTATCACGATCCACTGGACAACACCGAACCATAGTGTGCACAGGTCACAATCCAGCTGATAATATGAATGTCAAATTAATCTAGCATCAACAATATGTCTCAACCGGAAATTCAAACATGTTAAATCTGAATATCTATAACTCACAGTGTTGGGTCTTTATCAAACAGATGTAAAATCTGCCACCTGAGTTATCTCAGGATTTTATCTCAATCTGTTCTCAGTCAAATCAAATCTTTGACCCACTTTATAAATCTTTAAATCTTTTGTTCAGAATTTCACTGAACCTGTCCAGAATTATCATGTCAAAATCATATCAATATCATTATCTTTCAGTCTTTAAATCTTGATTATATCTGATTCTGATAACTTGTTTATTGATAAATCATTCTTTCTATAATATTCTTTGTTTCATTAATTTTCAAAGGTCAATATATATATATATATATATATATATATATATATATATATATATATATATATATATATATATATATATATATATATATATATATATATATATATATATACTCATTTTGCTAACTATCTTGTTATTTTTATGTATTATCCAAGTGTTTTATTCAATATATTCGAATTTAAGGAATGGGTTTCGAATTTATATAACAAATTCGAACATATTAATAAATTTGAAGGCTTATATTCAATTATAGATAATATCAAATTATATTTTCAAATTTAAAAGTTAAAGTAGAAAAAGGAATTAATATTCAAGGTTGAGAATTACATGTGGATCATATATATTAAATTCAAACATGTATATTATTAAAATATATCAATCTCAAATTTGATATGCTAATTTCGAGACCCCCCCTTCGAGTTTGAGAATAGATTCGAACACACACACATGCTTAAATTCGAAGACTTAATTCGAATTTAATGATTAAATTCGAATATAATTTCGAATTTAGCTCAAATTCGAGTTTGCTCCATGTATTTTCGAGTTTGTTCTTGGCAACTCGAGTTTGTTCATATTTACAGCTTTAAATCATACATTTCTAGGCCTAAAATCACGAATATGTTACGTAACAAACCTATGTTCGATTATATTATACAAATTCTAGTTAAACTCCATAAAACTAGCTTTAAATTTCATAAAACTAATAAATTCGAAAAAACCGAAATATATAAAAACTTAAAAATATCGATTCTTACCTCAAATTCGTATGAAATCACGTAGGAGATAGCAGATTCGGATTGAACTCTTCGAGATCTTTTCAATGACGTATAAAACTCGATAATCGGACGGTCGGTTTGAGAGATAATTTAGAGAGAAGGTAGAGAGAGAGTAGAGAGAGAAAGTTAGAGAGAGAGTAGAGAGAGAGAGTCTGATTTTTGAATAATAAATTACGTTTATATACTTCATCTAGTTATATTTGCTAGTTAACCCACTTTCATTTTTGAATTTTATATCTCTTTTATTTAATTATCTTTAATAATTTATTAATTCATAATATAAATATTTATATAATTTAATGAAATATTTCATAACTTAATTAAATTATAATTCAAATAATGTAACATTATTACATTATCGGTTTCGAAATACTGAATTTATAACTGGGTCAAAAGTTAGGTTGTTACATGAGATATCAAGAGTGTGAAATCAGAACGTGCATTGAAAGTGTGTTATTCCATGCATGCAAGTCTGCTTATATAAAACAGTAGAGTGTGTCTAAGCTGTCCTTGTATAAGCTATCCATCTGAGTCTTGTAAAAACAGTGAGTGCATCTAAGTGAGTGTAGTCATTGTAACTAGTCTGAGTGTGTCTTAGATTAGCTGAACAACTGTTGTATCTGTCTTCTCAGCTTGAACCTTTCCGCATTCAAGTTTGTTTGTAATTAACACTTGTTGGTAATATACACAAACATTGAGAAAAAGATTGTTAAGTTTTAAATAGCTGTATTCACCCCCCCTCTACAGCTTAGAACTATACACTTGGGAAACCTTTTGGGACCTACAACTGGTATCAGAGCATATAGAGTGTGTGTCAACTCTAGATCTCTTATTCTCCCTACTTTCCCATGGACAACAGTGCTGCAAATTCCTCATCCTACTATGACAATGGGTCAATGGCCAAACCCCTAAAGTTCAATCATCAAAACTTCTCTGGTTAGAAGTGCAGAATGATGCTTTACTTAGAGAATCTGGATGTACAACTACCAGAGATAGTAATGGAAGGTCCCTATGTTCCAACCTCTGTTACTACCATAACTCCTGCTGTTGAAGGAGCTGCCCCTGAAATCAGAACCTTTGAGAAGGCCAAAGCTCAATGATCTGATGAAGACAAAAGACTGGTTGCTCTGGATGCAAAAGCCAGGAATAACCTGGTTATCTCTCTGCCTGATGATGTGTTCAAACAGGTTGAGAAGTTGAAGACTGCAAAGGAGATGTGGGATACTTTGTGTACCGTCTATGATGGACCCACAATCACACTGGACAAGAGGATTAACAATCTTGTTAGACAGTATGAACTCTTCTTTGCAAAACCAAAGGAGACACTCACAGAAACCTACACCAGGTTTACTGCTCTTGTTAATGATCTCAAAGCTGTTGGGATCACAAAGGACATCCTGACTCTGGTGAACAAGTTCTTGGACACCTTGCCTGAAGAGTGGAACTACTTTTCTACCATATTGAGAAATTCAGGTACCATCAAAGGTATGGATCTTGTAAACTTATATGGATCCTTACTAAATGATGAGCAGTCAAGACAGCAGAAGAGAAATGCCTTGGAAATGTCCAAGAGAGGTGCTGCCTTAGTGGCCAGCGTGAGACAACCTGTTGGGCAGGTATGTGCTGTGTTCACACAACCTGACCAACAGGCTGATGATGAAAGAGAGGAAATGTCTGATGAGGAAGACAGTGCAGATCTTGCTGAACTTAATGATGAGCAAATGATTGCAATACTTGTCAAAAGGTTCAACAAGAATAGGTTTGGAAGAAATATGCTGCTGGGGAACTCAAATGCTGTCAAGAAGAAGGCATTTGAAAAATCTAAGGCTGAGTGCTTCAAATGTGGCAAAACTGGCCATATAGCTGCTGACTGTGTGTCAAAAGCTGTTGGACAGTCTTCCAAACCATACAAGACTAACAGGGACGATGGCTATAGGGTTAAGTACCTTATGGCCATGGCTAAGCTGAAAAAGTTGGAAAACTCAGTGGCTTCCAACAAGCAAAAGGGACTGATGGCAGAGACATGTGACTAGGAGGAGTCTGATTCATCCTTAGATGAAGAAGACAACAACTGTCTGATGGCCAACACTGACATCCCATCAACTAGCAACTTCAATCAGGACTTGGCTGAAGCTGAAGCCTTCAGCAGCTTAGAGAACTGGAACCCTACAATGATGTACAAGGTAGAAAATTTTATGGCCTACAGTTCTGAGGAAAAAGTAAAAATGTTTGAATATATGCTGGTTGATTTAAAAGCTTCTGTTGAGAAGCATAATGTTTTACTATCTGAAATCTCTAAGCTTAAAACTTATCTTGAAATAAAATCCAGTAAACTGGACAGTTTCCATAAGTTGGAAACTGAGCTTGATGAATTAAAACACATCAACTCTATTTTACTGGAAGAAAAGAGAGAAACAGATGTAAAACATGCAAAGCTTCAAAAGATAGTTGACTCTTGGTGCCAATCTGCACAAAAAGTCAGCCATTGCATCAGTCAACAGATCCCTGCATAAATCTAAGCCTACCTTGGAGGGGATCTTGACAAAGCAGCTTCTATTGTTGAGATAAATAATCTGAAAGATGACTTATCCACTCTTGGTGAGCTTCCCAGTACTTTCATGTAGAAAGTTAATGGAAAGCTGGTCTCAACAAACAGGTTTGTCAGGCCTCAAAATACTGACAGCTTGTGTGAAAAAGGCCCCAAAGCTGATGATGGAATGTGTTCTCCATCAAATCAGCCTGCTAAGTGCTCTGCTAATTCACACAAGCAAATGAAAGGAAAACATGTTCAAGCTGCAGCTGTGGACACCAAACCTATTGACAAAACAGGCTCTGGGTCCAAAGCTGATGGTAAGAAACATGTTAATCCTTTTGATGCTAAACATTTTGAAAATAAGTTTTCAAGAGGTAAGCAACCCACATTCAACAAGGGGAAGTCTCATGTTGAAAGCAAACTTGCTGTGATTTCAAATAAGTTTTCAAATCATAGTGAAAAACTGGTTATAAATGAAAATAAGTCTTTCAAAACCAGAAACAGTGATTATGCTGATAGGCAGCGTCAATCACATCTCAGTAACTTAGTCAATGAGGGTGGTATCCAAACTGATACCATTCAAATAGGAAATATTAGTGTGGATATTACTAGCCCATCAACAAATGTTGATGATGTAGGAGAACTCATCACAATGATGAGTTCCCCTAAAAGTAACTAATGTTTTCCTATGACACTTTGCAGGACAAACAACCATCCCAGGTTTGATACTTGGACAGTGGCTGCTCAGGACACATGACAGGTTGCAAGGACATGCTGAGTGATCTCAGGCCTGAGAAAGGGCCAAAAGTCACCTTTGGTGACAATGTACAGGGATCCACTGAGGGATATGGAACTCTTAAAGCTGGTGCTGCAGTGTTTAAAAGAGTAGCCTATGTGGTTGGGCTAAAACATAACCTTGTTAGGATAAGTCAACTGTGTGATGCTGGCTACAAGGTTAACTTTGATGAGCACCTGGGTTACATATTGGATCCCCAAGGCAAAGTTGTGCTATGTGCTCAACGGAAGAAAGGTGTATATGTTGTGGACATGAAATCTGCTGATCCCACAACTGAAACCTGCTTTCTCACAAGAACCAATGCAGACCTGAACTGGTTATGGCACAAAAGACTGTCACACCTGAACTTCAAGAATATCAACAAACTCTATAAGAAAGAGTTAGTAACATGTTTGCCTTCTATGACCTTTGTTAAGGATAGACTCTGCACAGCTTGTGAGAAAGACAAGCTAGAGAAAATCATCTTTTAAATCCAAGCATAATTTTTCTATTGATACTCCTCTCTTCTTAATCCACATGGACTTGTTTGGACCAGTAAGTGTCCCAAGTCTAGGAGGAAGAAGATACACTCTAGTAATGGTTGATGAGTTCTCCAGGTTTACATGGGTGATCTTTCTGAAGAGCAAATGAGAGGCTGCTAGAGAAATTATTGGATTTATCAAGAAGATGGAAATGCTAAACTCTGCTTAAGTGAAGAAGCTTAGAAGTGATCATGGTACTGAATTCAGAAACAGTACTCTTGAAGACTTCTGTGAGGAAGGAGGGATCACACAGAACTTTTCAGCAGTAAGAACTCCACAACAAAATGGATTTGCTGAAAGGAGAAATAGAACCCTCATTGAAGCTGCTAGAACTATGCTGTGTGCATCTGGTTTACCTTCATCATTCTGGGCTGAAGCTATCAACACTGCTTGCTTCACCCAAAACAGATCCTTAGTGGTGAAAAGGTTTCCTATGAGCTGCTCAAAGGGAGGAGGCCAGACATTAGCTATTTCCATGTGTTTGGGTGTCCCTGCTTCATTCTGAATCAAAGGGACTAACTGGCAAAGTTTGAACCTAAAGCTGATGAAGGTGTCTTTGTTGGATACTCTGCTATCTCCAAAGCCTACAGAGTGTACAACAACAAGAGAAAGGTGATAGATGAATCTATCAATGTCACCTTTGAAGAGTCCAGGAGTGCCTCTACCAAAGCTGTTCCTGAATCAGTTTAAGGAGAATTCAGCTTTGATGATCTCATGCATTCTAACAGTGAAGAGAAGGACTCAAAAGCTTCCACTACATCCAGGGTGGAACCTGCTAACCATGATGGGCATGATGATGATTATGTTGATACACCCTGTGTGAATAAGTGTACTGACTTAATTACAACTTCATGTCCTGAACCAATCAATGCTGATTTTCCTGGATCCTCTGCTGATGTGTTCACCAATGGAGAGTCATGCTCAACAAGTGAACAGGCTCAAGACATCAGTGTGTCTGAAAATCTTGAAAGCTGTTCAACAGGACCTGTTGAAGATGCAAACAACTCACGAGAATCCTCATTGAAAAATGATCCTAAGGGGATCAGGTGTCACCCCAATGATCAAATAATTGGTGACATCAACAAAGGGGTACAAACAAGATGGGACAACTTAGGGAACTTTTGTATGTTCTCTAGCTTTGTGTCCCTAATGGAGCCAAAGAAAGTGGATGAAGCATTTAAAGATGCCAATTGGATCACTGCCATGCAAGAGGAACTCAATCAGTTTGAGAGAAACAAGGTATGGAAGCTGGTCCCTGCTCCTAAAGGTAAAACTATAATTGGCACCAAATGGGTTTACAGGAACAAGATGGATGAGCAAGGTCATGTCATTAGAAATAAGGCAAGACTAGTTGCTCAGGGCTACAGGCAGGAGGAAGGCATTGACTACGATGAAACATTTGCTCCTGTGGCCAGGCTAGAGTCAATTCGTTTGTTTCTAGCGTACGCTGGTCATAAGAGCATGAAGGTATTTCAAATGGATGTGAAGAGTGCATTTTAAATGGGAAGCTGCAAGAGGAAGTTTATGTCAAGCAGCCTCCAGGTTTTGAAAATGAACATCATCCAGGTTTTGTCTATAAGTTGGACAAAGCCCTCTATGGTCTAAAACAAGCCCCTAGAGCCTGGTATGACACTCTTACTGATTTCCTTATGAGCAATGGGTATTCCAGAGGTAAAGTGGATACCACTCTGTTCATAAAGAAGGTGAAGTCTGATATTATGCTTGTTCAAATTTATGTGGATGACATAATATTTGGTTCTACTGATGAACAATTATGCAAGAATTTTTCATTACTCATGAAATCCAAATATGAAATGAGTATGATGGGAGAACTTACTTTCTTTTTAGGATTACAGGTTAAACAAACCTAAAATGGAATTTTTATAAATCAAAGAAGTATACTTTAGTCTATTGAAAAAGTTTAAATTTGATCAAAGTTCTCCTATTAAAACCCCAATGGCAACCAATGTAAAATTGGATGCAGATGCCAGTGGCAAAGCTGTTTCGGTAACAGCTTACAGAGGCATGATTGGGAGCTTGCTGTATTTAACTGCTAGTAGACCTGATATTATGTTTGCTACTTGTTTGTGTGCTAGGTTCCAAGCTGATCCAAAAGAATCACATCTAGCCGCTGTGAAAAGAATCGTCAGATACCTTAAGGGTACACCAGGTTTTGGTCTTTGGTATCCCAAAGACTCAAGCCTTGAAGTAACAGGTTATTCAGATTCTGACTTTGCAGGCTGCAGGCTAGATAGGAAAAGCACAACAGGTGGATGTCAACTCCTTGGTGGTAAGTTGATAAGTTGGTGTAGCAAGAAGCAGAACTCAGTTTCTACTTCTACTGCTGAAGCTGAGTACATTGCTGCTGGAAGCTGCTGTGGGCAGATTCTGTGGATGCAGCATCAGCTTGAAGACTATGGACTTGTACATAGGAAAACTCCTATTCTGTGTGATATTACAAGTGCCATAGCTATCTCCAACAATCCAATGTTTCACTCCAGAACAAAGCATATAGAGGCCAGACATCACTTCATCAGGGATCACATTCAGAAAGGTAATGTGGAGGTAAGTTTCATTTCCACAGATGAACAGCTTGCAGACATTTTCACCAAACCTCTTGATGAAAACAGATTTAACTATCTGGTAAGCAAGCTGGGCATGTTAAACAAAAGTGACTAAGTGTCAAAATTGTTCTAAGTCATTATATATCTCACACTGCTCAAATTTCACACAACAGCTTAGACAGAACAGGCTATGCATGTTCTATACTTAGCCATTTTCTGCAAAACTTGAACAGCTTGAGCGTATAACAGGTTTGACAATAACACTTTGTATGTCAAGCCTGATTAGATGATCAAACCTCCACCCTACTCACTCTTTCAATCTGTCATACAAGACACTATCTTGTAACCTGATCAGCTATTGAACACAATTTGTTCTTACATAGCTGAACAGGTTGAAGGAACAGCTTGAAGAGTGAACAGCTTGTGATGACCCTGCTCATCACAGGTTTGACCATCAGCTTAGACCATCAGTTTTAATTACCTTTCTTTACAATTAAGTTACTTAATTTTTGTTTTTATTTAACTTAATTGCTGCGGATAATGTGTGTTTACGTGTGTTAGTGAATAAAAAGGGCTCAAGTGGTCTGAAAATGGTCTGACATGGACAATCGTTCCGTTTTTCCGTTAACGACCATTTCAAATCAACCGCCCAAATGTTTCTCTCTCATACCCACTCACATTCAAATCCTATAAATACCCCCTACTGTTTCATCTTCGTCTTCCTCACTACTTCTATAACCTTCTAAGAACCCTAAAACTTCGACTAAGTGTCCTGTGCTTCTACCACTCTCACTACTTCCCAAATGGCTCACCGCAACAACCCCTTTCTACTAGTGTTTGTTGGTGCTGATGTTCAAAAACATGCATCAGTCACCACAATGCTAACACTGAAACCTACCAACTACCTTGCAAACCTAACCATCCCCAAAAACTATGTGGGGAAAGGCTACAATGAAATGGTGGAGTTTTCGAAAGTTCATCCGTTGAACTATGCCATGACTGCCTCTCCTGGTGTCCTGTACCAGGATATGGTATATGAGTTCTGGTACACCTGTGCCTACAACCCAGATACCAAAGTCATCAAGGGCACCATACTCAATGGGACTCAGACCATTGCAATCACCACTCGTCTGATCAGGGAAGCTCTTCGTCTCCCTGTGGCTGAAACATATGATCAGCCTCAAGCCAAAGATGAACAGATGAAGAATCTGCTGCACTTCTGTGGTGTAGCAGAACCGAAGGTTGGAGCTACGCTGTTCAGGAAGGATTTGTCTCCTACCTACAGCTTTTGGTTTGCCTCAGTGGTCATGTGCTTCAGCAGTAAGGTTGGTTCCTTTGACCAACTAAGCCGTGATGAGATTCCAATAGTGCTACAGCTTGTGGACGGGACTACAATCAACATGGCCAGATGGATTTTTATGAATTTGAGGAATCTGGTGCAGCAGGAGACATGTCCAGTTGCTGTTCGTTATCCCAGATTTCTGAGCCTCATTTTCAAGCATGTTTGTGGTGAGCATCTGTATAACTCTCAGCCTTAACTCTGTACTGCTGTTTTTCCTGTTATAGGAAATAGAGTTTTCTACACTCCGGTTCTCCCAAATGAGCCTCCTCTATCTACTCCAATGAGGAGGCTGCTGGGATTGGTGGAAGGACCCTCTGCTGTGAGGGTGGATCCAGAAGCTGCTCCCAAAAGAAAATCCAAAGCCAGGGCCAAATTTGTTAAAAGGACCCTGGAAACGACTGAAGCTGGGCCTGTCCAAAAGAAGGCCAAAACAGCTAAGTCTAAGTCTGCACCCTCAGCCTCTGTGGCTGCGGGGGAGCAGGCTTCTCACTCTGGTTCTTGTGTTGAACCTGAAGCCTCTGTGGCTGGTGCCTCTATGGCACCTGAGACTATGGAACAGGCCAACCCACCTGTTTCTGACCTAGTCTCCAAACCTGTCCAATCTGAACCTCTCACCTCTCCATAATCACCCACCTCATCTCTCAGATCATACCAAAGAAAATCCCTTGCCAAAAAGAAACCAACACCCAAAACCAGCCCCTCTGTTCCCTCTCAACAGGGTTCAGTTGAAAAAGAAGCACACCCTGCTGCCTCTCCTATTTTGGGAGAAGGTTCTGCATAATTGGAGCCTGCTTCACTCCAACCTGTGTCTACCTCAAGTCAGCCTAGACCCTCTGGTTCCTCCCAACAGGAGCCAGTTGTACATATGGAGATATCCACATCAACTATTCCAGCCTCCCAACAGGCTGAGAATATTGAAAGACAGGAGTTCTCTCCACTCCATACTGAGTCCACACTGTCCCCACTTCATACTTCTTTACACACTGAGTCTGCACGAGGTGCCCACACTGTTGGCTTAGACCAACCAGCAGGTCAGCCTTAAATTTCTGTTCCTCATGATGCAGTTGTTCTACACCAAACAGCTACTGAAGGACCAACCACTCAAGCTGATGAACCTCAGGGAACAGAACATCCCTTTGGTGAGGCTGCTCCTGTCATGCAAACTCCATCAGCAGGTTTCCCCACTGCTGATGTTGAAATGCAAATTCCATCTCCCAATGATGAGGTACTTTTAAACCAAGGTACTGCAGAGGGAACCACCACTGGTCTTAATGAAGGTGCTGCAACACAAGCAGCATCTGAAAGGCTCCCAACTTCTAAACCCTCTCCTGATGATGCAGCTACTGCCACTCCTGAAGGACCCATCAACCCCTCCAAGCTGAGCCACATTACTTTTGCCCAGGCTATGGTGCTTCTTTCAAAAGTACCCTTCCCTTCTCCATCACATCCCCATACACCAGCCTCATCCTCATCCTCACCATATACTCAATCCAAACAGTCTACCCATACACCTCCATCCCCTAAAGATCTGCCTTTGAAGGATCAGCTATTCTTGCTGACCAACAAAGTTGGTTCTTTAGAAACTTCCATTTCTTCTCTACCATCTTTCATTTCAGACTTTATGTCTGAACAGCTTAAAGGATTCTTCGATGTGTTCAAGAATTCCTTCCCCTCCACTCCTCAAACTGACACCTCCTCACACCTGCTTGCACTCACTGCACAGCTGCAAAATGTCTCCACTTCCCTTTCCTCCATTCTAAAAAGAATATTAGTTCTATGTCTATACGAGGACATCTTATTAATGAATTCAATCATCTTTAATTTTTTTTTTTAGATTTTCGGATATCGGATTATCCGAATATCCGAAAATTAGGAATTTTACTATCCGAATCCGAAATTTCGGATAGTTTCGTATTGGATTTTCGGATATTTATTTCGGATGCTCGAATTCGGATTTTTATGAACACCCCGATAATTTATGACTTATAACTTGAGTATGAGAAAATCATTCAACTTCATAAACAAAGATATTTATAATTTGGCCTAAAATCATGGACTTTAAAGCTATATTAGATTTTATATTATTATAAAATTTAAAAACCTTAAACTATCATAGCACATGGTTTCTATAAAAAAAACTTCACTCCTATACTTCTATTTTTCTTTCACACCACTCACAAGAAACATAGAATTTAGGCATTGTTCATCATCTATGATAAATTTGTTAGGGTTTTTTAGGGTTTCAAGAAGACAATGCCATAAGAAAAGATTGCCATTAAAAAAGAGAAGGCAATCAGATTATTAAGGTACAATCATATAGTTCGCATTACGTATATATTACAATACTTTATCTATCATATCTATCAACCTTCTATTATTTGCAGGATCTACTTACAAGTTACAAACGGATCGTTCAAGTGTAGCATTATCATATTTTGATATTATGATTTATGGATGCATAAAATGACATATGCTTGTAATTTTTATATCACAAATATATTTAATCAGATTTTTGTCTGTAATCATATGGTTTTTATGATATTTGACTAACACTGAAACTTATAGTTGGTGTTTTGTTATGCTTTTGGTCCCTTTATCCAAATTTTTTTTTAAAAATGACAATTTTACCATTTCACTTTATTTCATTTTTGGTCCCTCAAAAATATGTCTTTTATATTTCATTTTTCTTAATGATTTATTATTTTTTTATATTATTTATTTAATATATATTTCTTATTATTTCAATTAGAATTTAAATAAAGTAATAAATTATTTAACATGTTTTATTTTCATTATTTATTTGACATTAGTAATTATTTTATTATAGTTTAAGTATTTACATGAATAAGTATTATTAATTAAAAATAACTTGTATGTGACTAAATTTAACTATATTGTATTGTTGTTAATTATTGTTATTAATATCTTTAATATTGTTCTTACATATAAAATTTAAACATACATTGAACTATGTATATATTTAGTTTTTAAAAGGTATTTATTTATTTTATTACTTTTCATTTATAAAGTTTTTAACTATTTATCATTTAATTTATTTATCTTTTATCTCTACTTTATATTACTTTATATAAATTCTTATAAATTTGTTCATATTTTTTTTCTAAATTTATACACATATGTATTAATTTATACATTTTAATTTTAAATTTTATATTTTTATAAACATTTTATGTTCAACTTAATTTTTACTTAACAAAATATATTATATAATGTGTTATCCATTCTAATTTATTCATTTCATAAAGTTAATATTCATATAAATTACAAATGGTCAATGTATTAATCCATTAATCATAACAAAAACTACATACGAATTTATTGCAAAATTTAACAAATTAATTTAATTTATACGTATAATATATCAAGTTCTTATATTTTGTTAAGTTTAAATACCTTTAAACATATGCAGTTTATATACATATAAAAAATTTTAGTTTAAAAGAATTATAGATTTAATTAAAACGTTAGTGTAACATCCGAATAATTTAAAAGGTAATTAACTTTGTGAGACAATTACAATTGTGAACTTAAGTGCATTATTATGAGTTAATTACCAAATATTAGTGATGATTGCTATTATTGGGACTCGAATGATTAAAGAAAAATAAAATGTTGGGTTGTACTGAAATGACAAAGAAAATAGGTAATGTACTTTGACAGTAAATAATGGTTAGCTATGACATAAAAATGGTTTAATGTAGTATTTGAATCCATTTAATATAATTATGTCAAAACTACTTAGTTGGACAGTGAATGATTTAATTATTGCATCTTGTAGCATTGTAGTTTTATTTTAGAAAAATGAAAGAGTTGTGGAGGGGTGTGTTTTGTAATTGGGTAGGAGTTAGAGGGTTAGGGTGGCCAAAGGCCAAAACCCCTCCCCTCTTCTCCTCAAAATCGTCCAAGGCACACCAACACACACACACATTCACATATTTTCATCTTTTGGAGAAAAGAAGAGAGAAAAGAGAGAGTTGGAGCTAGGGTTTGGAATTGCTTCATTTTGGTGGATGATTTAGTGAATATTGGAAGCATATTGAAGGTATAATCATCTCTACTCTTCTCCATCTTCTTCATCTTCTCCATTTCTCCATTGATGGAGAATGGAACCCTAAGTGGGTTTTGTTGGGTTGAGTTAGTAAATGACTCAAAAATCATGTATATGTTAATGTTTATGGTTTATAATCGTATTTGAGTCATAAATTCATGATTGTTTGGATTGAAGTGATAATTTGAGTGAAAACCCAAGTTGGAGCTCCATTTGAGCTCCAATGGTGGATGAGATGGGTTTATAGTGTTTTTGCATGTTCTATATGATAAATTATGAACCAAACATGTTATTTATAGCAATGGAATTAAATGGAAGCTAGTAGGAACTCATTTGGAGGTTTGAAGGCTTAGTTTGGGTATTGGTAATTTGGAACTCGTTTGGAGTTCGTATGAACTCCGTAAAGCAGTAATATGTTATGTTATAGTATAATGTGTTTGGAAAGTTTTCAATTGTGTTATTAAGTGTTTTCATGGGTTGGGAAACACAAATTATGTGCAAGAACTCAAAATGGTGTTTTAAAGCTAAACCGCACGCCAAGTGTTCGGTGAAATGCCACAATGAGTTCCAAAACATTTTGGGATTGAGTTTCAATGTGAAAACATAGATTGAATGTCTAAAAATGGCCCAAATATGTTAAATAGTGCTATGGTGTTGATAAGAATTCAATCCAAGCTCTATTGGAGCTCGGTGTCATCGGTTGGAGTTTTCGGTCGTTTTCGGACTCGTTTGGAGTCCGTATGAACTTGATGGAATCATGGATTGTTATGAAATGATTCTAATATATTTATAAGGGTTTAAGTGACCTCAATATGATAATTATATGGTTGGTAAAGTGGATTTCAGTTGTTAGAAGCATTTATGAGAGTTTTGGAGTGTTTTGGGGCATTCTTGGGCATTTAAGGTGCAGTCAGAGGGGGGGGGGGCAGGGAGTTGGTAGTGGCGCTACCACCCTTATGATCGCGCCATGACCACCTTTCTGTCCCAGAATATCATTTTTCAAGGTTGGGGGTCGATGCTCGGGTCTTATGCGTCCAATACACTTCTAAAATGAGTGTTTAAAGGGTTTGAGGGCCTTTGAACCATTCCGGAACTTCTAGGGCCTCATTTGGACCTAGTACTTTCGGTTTGATGTCCCAATACTCTTAGGCCACTCTTAGGGGCTTATATTGTGTTCGGGGGCTTACGGGTGCGCGTTATGAATGCTTTTAGGTGAACTAAGTCGAAAGGAGCTTGATTGCAAGCTTTAGCCAATCTCGGGGCTAATGTGACTTCGTTGGAAGGCTTTGGAATCCTATAAACTGATCACTGTGACTTCTAGTATTAGTGTTACATAATGTTCATGTATATTGTTGTTTTGCCTCATTGAACATGTTGTTGAGCTAATTGTTGATATATTGATAATAGTAGTCTATTAGCTCTCTGTTCTTACATGTTGATTCATTGGACATATGAGAGGCACCTTGGACCTCACCACACTTGATATGCTTTCATTTGATATCTCCTAGAGTTGAGTTAATTGTTGATATTGTGATAGAAGATGCATATGTACCCTCAATTCTCACATGTATGATTATTTGGGCATATGTGAGGCACGTTGGACCTCACCATGCTTGATATGCTTTGAAGAACTATACCTCACTGGACACTCTGTGGAGTTTATTTGTTAATGCACTGATAGTGTTGCGTAATGATGAGTCTATAATTTATATGGTTTCAGAGTCATTTTAAGCACCGGTACTTCGTAAAATCCATATTATTACTCCAAGTTCGTCTTTCAGGGCCAATATATTAAAAGAAAGCATCTCGAGAAAATTCAGCGCGAACCGAGCAGGTTGGGGAGTAGGGCTACACCCACCCTACGCCCCAAAACTATTTCGAGTTCAAAATCACTTCCAGCGCACCCTGGCCGTACTCGGGCGCAGGGGGGGGGGGGGGCGCAGGGCTATGCCCTTGCGGTGCAAAAACCCTAGAAACAGTCCAGCGCATGCCAGGAAAACCCTAACCGCATCCGGGCGCAGGGGGGGCGCAGGCCTGCGCTGGGTCGTCGCAAAAACCCGTTTTTCAGCCCTGGAAACCCTACTCTCGACTCCTCTATAAGTAGAGGTCGATGACAGCCTTGGAGAAGAGTCCCGACGTGTGTGAAAGTGTGCCGAAGCCCTGCCGGAGTGGATCTACGATACGAGAACGAAGACGGTGATTCGCAAGCTACCCAATGGCTCAGAACTATGATTGTGACGAGCATACGATGAGCGGCTAATCCCATTAGCCGTTTGCGAAAGATCTACGACTAAGTTTACTTTTCTTTAATTTCTTATGTTTTGATGTATTCGTATTGAGCTAGATCGATTATATGTATGCAAGTGATAAACATTTGGCTATGATTATGATTATGTGTTGCGATTGGTAAAAGCAAGATAGTTTATAGTGGTGTTATTATCCGTGCCGAGTCCATTAGTTTAGGGATTAAGACGAGTATTAATGTTGCATACGCCATGCCGAATGTTATTGGTTAAAACATGTTTGATTAATTTAGTCGTGCAATTGATTATGTCAATGTGATCATTGTATGAAATTATAGTGAGTAATACTTATGTCGTGGTGATTCCGTGAATGGTTATTCGTTTCTTGATTGTTTATCTTCTTCTTTAGTTACTCCGTTCTTAATTTTAGTTACAAAGCAATAGCAAATCATTACTCAAAATAAATCATTCAAATCCACATTTTACAGTGCTTTCAATAAAACTTATAAGGCTAATTACCTAACCCTTATTACAAATTCACTCCCTGTGGATTCGACCCTTGCTTCCCTACGCTAGTAGTTAGTTTTAAGGTTTAAATCGGCGGGTCACAACGACGACCCGTCAGAATTTTGGCGCCGTTGCCGGGGAGTGGTAACGCTAGTTAGGGCTAGAAGTTTGTTTTGACCTTAGTTTTAAGTTTGAAGTTTAAGTACTTTTGGTTTAGTTTATTTAGTCGTTAATTAATTATTATTATAAAAAAAAATTAAAAATCCAAAAAGGTGATTATAGTTCTATACTTTACCACCAAAAGTATTATTAGTTTAATTAGGCAATTTAATTTAACTTAGTGTAGGTTAGTACATTATTTTTAGTTATTTTCATATTTTCAGTTCTTGTTATTAGAAACCAAATAAAAATTAGAAAACTTAAAAAAGGTAATTGTAGCCACTATACTTTTACCGTAAAAAATATAATAAAAAAAATAAATATAAAATAAAATAAATAAAAATAAAAATAAAATAAATAATATAAAATTAAAAATAAATAAATATAAAATATAAAATTAAAAAGATAATAATAAATAATAATAATAAAATAAAACAATTAGAATTTAAATTAAGATAAAAATTAAATTTAAATTTAAATTTAAATAATTAAAAGAATAATTAGTTTAGCATGAGAGACCAAATCAGAACGACTGTCGAGTCACATTATCGCCCTGGTGATGTGCCCGATCACTCACCTATTCGATATCCAGAAAATGAGAACGAACCCAAAGTTCGTCCTCAGTTATTCCAAATTCTTCCCATCTTTAGAGGTATGCCTAGTGAGGAACCTTATGAGCATTTAGCTGAATTCACAGCTATTTGTAAAGCTAACCATGTTCGAGGTATAACCACTGACGGTTTAAAACTTCGACTATTCCCTTTCTCGCTAAAAGAGAAAGCCAAAAATTGGTTTGTGTCGCTACCCACCAATAGCATCACAACTTGGGATCAAATGAAGCGCGCATTTCTCATTAAGTATTACCCCATAAGTAAAACCACTGAGAAACGAAAAGAGATCAGTGAGTTTAAACAAAAACCTGGTGAACAATTCTACGAATCATTTGATCAGATGAATGAACTTCTAAGAGCTTGTCCACACCATGAAGTTCCAAAATGGATGCTCGTCAAAACTTTCTTTGATGGTGTGAGTCAAGAAAGCCGGAACATGATCACCGCCGCTACAGGTGGCACGTTCTTAGCTAAAGAAGATGATGAGGCTTGAGAATTACTGAATCAACTCAGTAAAGGTCTCAAAGTTCAATCCGGTTCTGAAAATAATATTGGAGTTCAAGTGATGGGTATAGACAATACCTGGAAACTTGAAGTAAAAAGTGAAATCTCAGAACTCGGAAAGAAGATAGGTCAACTCATAAAGGGTTTTAGCCAAAACCCCGCTGCATCAGTTTATTGAGTAATATGCAGAGATCCATCTCATCATTCTGAAACATGTCCTCGAGTGCAATCCACTAAAGAATATGCAAACGAAGTATATGGTTTTAGAGCTCATTGGGAAAGGGATAACCCTTTTTCGGAAACCAATAATCCGGGATGGAGAAATCATCATAATTTTCAATGGAAAAATGATCAGCCTACCGATCATGTTAGTGCATCCTGTGTGACGATAGCAGTCTAAGTATAGATGATATTTTGTAATAGTCAATTTGTTCGTAATTGCATATTAATACATGTTTGATGTATGTTTGTTATATGTTTGATATATGTTTGATATTGATTGTATATATGTTTGAACTTGATTGTAATTGATGTTTTACAATAAGTTCAAACATAAGTTCAAAGATAAGTTCAAAGATAAGTTCAAAGGTAAGTTCAAACATAAGTTCTAAAACAAGTTCAAAGACAAGTTCTAGAATAAGTTCAAAGGCCTGATTCGAACTTATGGTGGACAAGTTCGTGGGCTTGGGCCTTCTCGAACTTGTCCAAGGCAAGTTCGAATTTGAGGGTTATAATTAAAGTTTAATCCATTTTGATTAACAACTTTTGCAGAATTAAGGCTTTAAATGCGATTACGAACTTGCAGAGGTTTTAGGTGTGTTCTTGGAGAGAATCACGTGTCGGGGCGTTCTAAGTTTGCGTGTATCATCGTGAGTGTCTCCGTGTTTCGTGTGTGTGATCTATCCGTCAAACCGCTAATGACGATTCTGCAGTCGTTGGACGGCGTCGCGTCAAGATAGGATCCGTAGGTAGGTGACCTTACAAGTGGTATCAGAGCCATAAGGGTGTTCATCGTGTTCTTCGTGTTCATAATCAACATTCTTTGTTTCTTGACGTTTTTGGACGAAAAATCAAATCTTTTATTAGTTTTTCGAGTTATTCAAGCAAGATAACGAAGAAAAGTTCACATTAATTCATTATTTCAGTCGAAATCATAGTTTTTAATCCTAAAAAACTTTGGTTTAAACTGAAAACTTGAAAAAATCGAAAGTTTGGCTGCTTTCGAACTTGCGGCGCTCGAACATAGGGGGTATTAGGGTTTATTCGAATTTGTCAGAAAATTCGAACTTGTCAGAAAATACGCTCCACACGAATTTGACTTAGGGTTTCATTCGAATTTGGCTGAGATTCGAATTTTCTACCATTCGAATTTGTCAGATCTCAAACTTGTCAGAAACCTTGAACTTGTCAGATCTTCGAATTTGTTGATTTCGAACTTACTCAATTTCGAATTTAATTTCAAACGAATTTAATTTCAAACTAATTCGAACTTACCTATGTTCGAAAGGGTTTATTTTAAATTAATTTTAAATTATATTACCTAAGTTCGAATACAAAAAGTTTAGAAAGGATGACCAGTTTGCAAAAGTTTATCGAAATGGACCACGAGGTTGGCAAGGCAAATTCTCCACCAAAACTGATGAGGCTGGAAGACTACTACTGGTGGAAGGATAGGTTTGCCGATTTCGCGTTTGTATCGATGAAGGATACATTCCACCTACTCAGAAGTTTGAGGGCCGTGAGAGAGTCTTGACATATCAGAATATGAAGGATGATGACAAGAAACTGTATGAGGCCGAGAACAGAGCTTTTTCCATTATTCGCATGGCACTACCTCAGGAGATTCTACACATATTTAGGAATCATCGTACAACTAAAAAGCTATGGGATGCACTCGAGAAACGGTGTGAGGGTAATCCGAGGGTTCGAAAAGGAAGGACCGAGATGCTGAAACAACAGTTCGCGATTTTCAAAGCATTGAAAAACGAAAAGCTGGATGAGATAATCACAAGGTTCTACCACTTATTGACAGAGCTGGATAATCACGATGTCGAGTATCGTGAACTTGAGAAGATTGAGAAACTTCTTGATGCTTTACCTGCGAAGTGGTAGATGTACACAGCGGATATAACGCATGATGAGGAAAAATTCGAAACTCTTACTCTCGAGGGAGTTATTGGTACGCTGAGGGCTTACAACTTTTAGTTACATAAGAAAGAGAGGGAATATGATCAAGTCCAAGATCCAGAGATGTATTTTGGAAAGACGAAACCTTCTGTTGCAAGTGAACTGAAAACAGGTACAACTTTCTTCTCAGGAGAAGCATCTATCACAGGGGAGGTGGAAGAAACAACTAGTCGGGCTTTCTTACGGTACTCTAAACCAGAAGACAAACCGACTCACTCAGCATCCACTTCTCAAAACCACACAAAGATGCCTATGAGGGCACAATTAGCCGAAACTCATCTGAATCTTTTGGCTTCGTTGGTCAGGATAGAACTCATGTATGAGCATGTTGCGGCTTTAACCGAAGAACTTACGATTAAGGACGTAGAGCTAGCTGAATCCAGAGTTAAAGTTGCAGAGGTAAATAGTAAATTAGAAAAGTTTAGGAACTCTTCACTAAATCTAGGGAAAATTTTAGATGCTCAACGTCAATCTAAGAAACCAGTAGGTTTAGGTTATCAAGAGAGTCCTCCACCTTTCAATGATAATTATGTGCCTCAAGCTCAGGATAAAGCTGATAAACTAGTCAAGTCAGAGGTAGCAACTGAAACAGTATCTGAATCTGAGAAGGATAAATCAACTAAGGTGACTAATAATAACGCTACGATTAAGAAAGTCAAGTTTGTGCAGTCTTCTAGTGACAGAATTCTAGGAGAAGCTAAACCTGAGGTTAATAATCAGAATGAGGAAATAGTCACGGTAGTTGAAAAGAAAGAATCTGACACTAGTGAGACACCAAAGTCAAAGGGCACTCATATGAAGTCAATTGATAAAATGTCTTGCTTTAGATGTCATGAGAGAGGAATGTTGCGTCTAGATATCCATATAAAAAGGTAGAGTCTACACCCTCTAAACCAGAGTCTAGACCTATTGTTGGAAAGCCTGAACAACATAAACCATCACCTAGTGTAGCTAGCACAAGTGGTTCTCAAAATACTAAGAAAACTGTGAATGCCACACCAAAGACTGCTGTTAGACAAGTACTGGTGTTGGTTAGACGAAATGAAGTGGTTAGGACTAATTCCTTGATAGAGTCCCTACTCATTCTAGGTCAGGACCTCAACAAGCGTATAGGAGTACAACACCTAGATAGACTTACACTCCAATTAGGTCTCACACTCCTCAAAGACATCAGACACCAGGGATATCAATCTGATATGCCATATAATAGAAACCATTCAAGGGCTCAACAGCAAATGCCTACCCAAAGGCCAAGAGTGAATTTAAATCACTCAGCACCACAACAGGTTCTCACTCAAACACCAAAGTCACCTGAAAGGAGAGATGGGTATTTGAAGGAGTTCACGTATGTGGATGAGAACGGTATTACCAAGTTAGTCATGGTTTGGGTTCCCCGTGATAACTAACTTGTTTTCTTTCATGTGCAGGAGCTAACTACAGGTCTCAACAACAAGTGGTTCGTCGACAGTGGTTGCTCTAGGCACATAACTGGGGAAGGAAGTCTACTCACAGACTTCAAGGGAGGGAGCAAGGGATTCGTATCATTTGCTCGGAACAAGGGAGGAAATATCACTGGAATAGGAGTGATCACTAATGGGACTATTACACTTGATCAAGTATATCATGTTGATAGACTTGCTCACAATCTCATTAGTGTCTCTCAGATCTGTGATAAGAAAAATTCAGTTCTTTTTACTGATACTGAAGCGTTAGTGCTGAAGACAGGATTCAAAATACCTAAAGAGTGGATTATGATGAGAGCCCCAAGGAAGAATGATTTGTACATGCTAGACATGAACATCTCAGATTTGTCGATTGGAACAATCTGTCTTTTGTCTAAAGCTTCAGAGACCGAATCCGTCTTATGGCACAAACGCATGGCACACTTGCACCTAAGGAAAATGAACTACATCACTAACCATGGTCTGGTGCAAGGTGTCCCATTGAAAAGTTTTCAGTTCGACGACAAGTGTGTATCGTGCAAGAAAGGCAAACAACACAAGAAGTCTCATAAGTCAAAGACTCAGAACTCGATAGCTTCCACTTTCGATTTATTGCATATGGACCTATTCAGACCTATCAACAAAAGGAGTAGAGGTGGTAGTTGGTACTGTTTAGTTATCACTGATGATTACTCATGTTTTTCATGGGTTTTCTTTTTAGGTACGAAGGATGAAACAGCTGCAAAGTTGATTGGGTTCTTAGACCAATTCGAAAACTCCTATGGGACGAGGGTAAAACGTATCAGGAGTGACAATGGAACAGAGTTTACAAACACAGTAATTGGTGTATATTGCCTATCCAAAGGCATAGTGCATCAATTTAGTGCACCAAATGAGCCACAACAAAATGGGGTGGCAGAACGGAAAAACAGGACTTTGATTGAGGCAGCAATGACCATGCTCTCGGATTCAAAGCTTCCTACCATGTTTTGGGGGGAGGCAGTGAATACCGCTTGTCATGTTTTAAACAGGTTCCTTACTGTCAAATCACTGAACAAAACCTGTTATGAATTTTTGAATAAAAGACCACCCAATTTAACCGGCTTCAAACCGTTTAAGGTACCGTGTACATTAATGAAAACAAAACATCAACCTAAGTTTGGTGAAAAGGCTGACGAAGGATATTTCCTAGGTTATGTGCCCAACTCACAAAACAAAAGGGTTTTTAACAAAACAAACGGTACGATAGAAATAGTGTATAACATTGATGTAACAAGTTATACACATGAACCCCAAACTGGTCCGGAATGGATATTTGATTATGACTCATTGTTTGAATCATTTAACATTCCTTTGGATGGAAATGCAGGTACAATTGAATATGACTTATCGTCATTAAATCTGAAAGGCGACGGTCAAAGTTTTCCAAAGACGAGCATTCCATCAACTTCTGAGCCTACAACAAAAGAATATAGAGCTCTATCAGAGAATGAACCTGAGTTACCTACAAACGAGAATCACACTACTTCTTCTAACTCCGAGGACAGTGATCATGAGGAAGAGAATGTAACGTCTGAAGTTGTTCCCCCGTTAGGTGAAATAGGATCAAACTTAGGAGACAATCTTAGAGTCGATGAGATTGAGACATCAAGGATAAACAAGGATCATCCAATTGAGAGCATCATAGGAAATCCGAATACCGGTGTGAGAACCAGGAGTAGTTTGAATAACAACACAGTGATGCTGTCGATGATTAATGACTCCGAGGCGTATCTCGCAAGTAGAGCCGAAGAATGTGCAAATGGCACTGAAAGATAACTCTTGGGTTGAAGCAATGCAAGAAGAACTGTCACAATTCAGAAAACTTAAAGTGTGGGAGTTAGTGTCGCTACCTCGAGGAGAAGTTGCAATAGGAACCAAATGGGTTTTTAAGTGCAAAAGAGATGATCGTGGTATTGTTACTCGCAACAAGGCAAGACTTGTAGTAAAGGGATTTAACCAAGAAAAGGGAATAGATTACAACGAGGTATTTGCACCAGTGGCAAGGCTCGAGGCAATTCGTTTGTTTCTAGCCTTTACGTCCTTCAAAGGGTTTAGAGTATATCAGTTGGATGTAAAGAGTGCATTCCTGTATGGCAAGGTGAAGGAACTGGTGTACGTCGAACAACCTCCTGGGTTCACTGATCCGAAGTTTCCCCACAGAGTGTATCGACTCGATAAGGCTCTGTATGGATTGCATCAGGCACCAAGGGCATGGTATGAGACACTATCAACTCATCTTTTAGACAACGGGTTTGAAAGAGGGAGAATTGATAGTACATTATTCGTGAAGAGAAAGGGAGAAGATTTTATCTTGGTACAAGTGTACGTGGATGACATCATTTTCGGGTCATCAGACGAGCAGATGTGCAAAGATTTCAAGATGGTGATGAAGTCAAAGTTTGAGATGAGTGCTATGGGAGAGCTGAACTTCTTTCTGGGTTTGCAAGTTGAACAGAGGAAGGAGGGCATGTTTATCCATCAGACGAAGTATGTCTACGATATTCTGGAGCACTTCGGGATGGAATGAACAAAGCTGACTACTCATTTTAGTACTCCGATTCAAGTGAATCACAATCTCGGACCGTGTACAGAAAGTGATACTGATGTGGATCTGACTCTATATCGGGCCATGATCGGATCACTTATGTATTTAACTGCTTCTAGACATGACATTATGTTTGCTGTGTGTATTTGTGCTAGGTTTCAAGCCAATCTGAAAGAAATGCATATGAAAGCTGTGAAGCGGATTCAGAGATACCTCAAGTCGAAACCGAAGCTGGGACTTTGGTATCACGCTGATGGTGATCTGGAATTGGAAGCATACACGGATTCAGACTATGGAGGTTGCAGCTTGAACCGGAAGTCAACAACTGGAGGTTGTCACCTTGGAGGGAGACTCGTATCCTGGCAATGCAAGAAACAGACTTCGGTAGCCGTGTCAACGTGCGAGGCCAAATATGTAGCTGCTGGTAGTTGCTGTTCACAGGTTTTGTGGATACAACAACAATTGTGGGATTACGGTTTGACTTACACTCATACTCCCATTAGGATAGATAATCAATCTACAATTACTATAACTAATAATCCAGTTAAACACAGTAAAACAAAGCACATAGACATAAGACATCATTTCATACGTGATTGTGCTGAAAATAACTTAATAAAACTGGTAAAGGTGGCAACGGAAGATAATAATGCTGATTTATCCACTAAAGCTTTTGATAAGTCATGCTTTGAGTTGTTAGTTCAACTAAATGGTATGCGTAATCCAAAGTAACTTGACCTTAGTACATTTTTCTTTCTTTTTATAGTAAGTTAGTGGTTAAATAGATTTTATTTCCTTTCATAGTAAGTTAGTAGGTTAGCTTATCTTATTTATGAAAAACAAAAGAAAAAAGAGAGAAAACCATAAAAAGTTCAAAAAAAGAGAATATTAGAAAAATGAGTTAAGTCTTAGATTCATAGGTTCAAAGTGACGAAAATTAGCACAGTCGAAACAATCTCTAAGTGTTAAGCTTTCATACATAATGCACCTTAAATTCTAAGTGATATACACTTTTCTGTTTGATGTGTTGGTAGGCATAATACACTAAGGAGATCTCAAACGCTAATAAAATATTCAAGAAAAAGTCTTATGTGTAACTAACTTAGACGCATGACCAAATGATCTTAATTTCTGTAAGGTCTACGACTGCAAGATCTATCTAGACGCGGATCCGTGAACGAGTGCGGAATCCTCGTTGACGGTTAGACGGACAACTCTCAACCAACGGAACACGGAGACTATTAGACGCTGAACGAACGACACACGAACGATCCTACGAACTAATTCTCTCCGAAACGGCACTCACCTAGCTGATAAACTCGAGATCGCCTCTTGCTTAATTCCTCACGAATTCTGCAAAAAGTCACTTAATGATTCGAGTCTATCCCTAATTATAGACCCTGATTCGAGTCTGATGTGGCCCAAACTCGAATCTGGCCCAAGGCCCATTCGAGTCTGTCCATATTGACATCCTCGAATCTAGCCCATTCGAATCTAAGGTCTCATTCGAATCTATCACAGATTCGAATGTGTTCCCTTAAGCAATTCGAATCTAGCCAATACACTTGAACACTTAAGTGATGAAACTTATGTTTTACTTATGCTTGAGTCAATCTCTGACCTTTATGATTGAACTTCTTGTAATATGTTACATCAAGTTCAAACACACAATCAATAACAGACAAACACATATAAACATATATATCAAAACACTTGTTAATGCTCAGAATATTACTTAAACCATAATGCAGATCGATTAGACTGCTATCGTCACACAGGGTGTACCAACAGACTCCCCCTTGACGATAGCTTCTAATTATTTACATTACATCAAATTTAAGTACTAGAGCTATATATACTACTACCTGCATATAATCCAGCATCTATACAAACTTTAACTACCTTTTGGAACTTCCTGGCTTCAGATCTCCATGGTTCAGTAAAGAAGATAGGCTGATCATGAAGCTTCTTCAGGTCGTCCTTTGATAGGTTTATCAAATGCAGTGGATCATATACCTTCAAAATGACCTGCTCGTCTTGATCCTCCATGATGGCTTCAGCAGTGTCAATCTCGAGGTACCACCATTTCATGTTGCTCAAAACGTTCTGTGGCATCGATTTCATTGGTACTTTCTTTAGACACCTCACAGGTTTGTATACCATCCTGGCCCATGGCCTACCTGTATGAGGATCTATTCTCGACTGATCCTCGACCCTCTTTCCGGTCCTTGGCTTGAGTCGCTCGAACTTTCCTGATCTTCCTTCTTTCCTTATAATTCTTGCCACGACTTCAGCGTACTGGTCTTCACCTATATTAATTAACTCTTTCCATGCAAGCTCCTTTACTTCAATCTTGGGCAATGAGTTAAATGCTTTTAGTGTTCGCCTCAAGTATTGTAGTCCATCTCTTCTTTTCAAGATAAATAGCTGCAGTTCTTTGTCAAAGAACCAGCTTATAATGCCTCCTGAGAAGCTTCCAGCACCTGGAACTCTCATTTTCTTCTTCATCTTCAAACGATCTTTCTTTTCCTCTTTCTTGAACCAAAGATTTATCAAGTCAGTTCTAGATGGCTCCTTCTCGGCCTCTTCAAGTTCTTTGTCCTCGACTGAGGCTACCTTGATATAGTCAATGTCAATCACATTATGATTTTGTCCTTCATATAGCTCCGTGACAGGTTGTGAATTGATAATAACCTCATTGACTTGATCGTCTTCATCATCCAACACTTCATCGTCTGATTTCCAGTCCACAACCTCCTCTGGAATAAATTCTCCTTCTTCTAACTCTTCTTCTTCATCGTCAAAATCCATAAGCTCTTCCTCTATGTCCTTCAGTGCATCAATCATGTCACTGTCCAGAACCCTCGAGGAACCTGCTTCTTTTCCAGATCCTCCTTACTTCTCCTTCTGTACTTGGCTCCCCCTGAATTTGTGTAACTTGAACTGCAGGAAAATCTACAGACTCAATCTCTTTATTCGCACCGGGATCATCGCCTTCATTATCATCATCTCTTCTCTGTACCTCCTGATCCTTACAACTCGTCTCCCCCTGAGTTTGTAGATTTTTCATAAGTTGCTCTAGGAGGGACCTCATTGCTTGGATTTCTGAAGATTGATCAGTTACGAAAGATTTTAGCTCCGTGTTTTCGTCTCTGACACTTTCCACAATCTTCCGCAACTCTGCATTCTCCTTATCCAGATTTGAGTTATGCTCCTGGAGTTCACCTACAGCTTTGGTAAGAGTTATGATTTGAACGTGCTGAAAGTCAACACGACTCTTGAGTTGCATGAATCGTTGATTTTCGGTATATGCAGCTGACGTAGAAGGAATGGACTGAATGGGAGATGGGATGAAAGGTGGTGGAATGTATGGTTCATGCTGTTGAGGTGGCGGTGATGGTGGAGCGGTGGCTTGAGGTTGGGATTGGGGAACTTCTGACTGACTAGTGGATGCCGAAGAAGACCCTTGCATGAACCGATGACGTTTGGCCCGTTGCCTCGTCACTAGTTGAGCAATTTCCTCTTCTTCAAAATCCGAATCTTCAGATTCCCTTTCTTCTCTCCTCCTCGATCCTGCTTCTTCATTCACTACTAACCTAGCGCCATAGGTTCCGATGTGAATATTGGGATCCGCAGCCACTGATTCAGGAGCTTCAGCCTCCTGCCCATCCATATCATCTGATTCTGATTCTGATGATGTCAAGCCTTTATCAGCCCTTTCTGGCTCATACTCATCAACATCTCTAAGAACATCTTCTGCTCCTTCTGGTGGACTGAGCAGCTCCCCCACTAATGCTGCGGCCACGTCCTCGTTGGCATGGGGTCCTGATGCCCATATCTCTTCTAGTGTTTGCGCAATTTGTTCAGAATCAGGAACTGCACTTGAAGGCCCTGCTTCCTGTGCTTGGGGCTGCTCGCTTGTAGAAGGCCTTGATGCCTGGATTTGACTCACTGCTGGTCTCTGACGGCGTCGTTGAACTCATGGCTGTTGTTGTTGTTGTTGACGTTGTTGCTGTTGTTGTTGTTGTGGAAACTCAACGACCCCTGCCCAGTTGGCATCTTCCGGGGCTTGAAAATCCCTATCCACAATGGCTCCGAACAATGGACGAGCAACAGGAACAGCCAATCTTCCTCGGTGTGAGGAACAATCAGCGAAAATCCGTTTGTCCATAATGTTGACACTCAGAGAATCATTTGACGGCGGCAAGTCTGGCAAGAAATGCCTTATCAGCATCATAATGAACCTTGGGTACAACAAGAATCGTTCCCTTTCTGGAGCCGTAATTTGATGAACGAACTCCGAGAAGAACATCTGCGAAAAGCTGAACTTCCGATTATATACCAATGCAATAACTCCAGATTGGATCTTTGACACTATGTAATCAAAGCCAGCTTTCTTCGGCGCAAAACAGACCATGAATACGTGCACCAAGAATCTCCATTGCCCAATCAGGCCACTCTTCATGTATGACGACTTTGTCACATCTAAACTGTAGCCCATTCTCAGAAAAGCAGTCTGCCTAATACTTAACGGGAAGTCAATAGGCCCATCTTCTTGTTCCTGAGATCCCAACTGCAGAACCTGACGCAACATGTCTGCAGAGAAGACTAACGGCTGTCCAGCGATTCTCGTTCTTAGAACTGTCGGGGTGACAGTGCAATCAACTTGTAAATGGTCGTAGAACTGCCGCACATATAAAATAACAATTGGGATGTTATGATATAGAGCATAGCTAATCCTAGATTCAGCTAGGAAGTCCAAAACTTCGCGAAAACCCTGTGCCTCAGGGATATTATTATCTGGATTAAGGACCGTATTATGCTTCGGGACAAAAGCACGAACTGCCATATCTGCACAATAAATAAAACTGTTAGACTCATTAAAAATCAATAAACTTGTTTAAATTCAAATTTGTTTTATTTTGTACCTTTTTAAATACAAAATCTAACACAATTAAATTTCCACAAGTTTAATAAAATTTAAATTAAACAAAATAAATAAAGTACAGATTCGAAAGTAATAGATTCGAAGTGTCCATATTTGAATGTAATGGACAGATTCGAAGAGTCCCTATTCGAGTCTAATGGACAGATTCGAATATCATGGTCATCTCGAATCTTATGATAGATTCGAGAAACCCATGAACAGATTCGAAGGTCCTAGAACAGACTCGAAGTCCCGTCGGTTTTGTTTTCAACAAAAACCCAAGATTTTAACCATTTTGAATTTGGTAAATCACATACATTAGTTCAACTAGGTTCTAATCATTGATTTATGCTTTTAATTTGATCTTTTATAGGTCCAATCTTGGTAATTTAGCAAAAACCCTATTTCAACCTATAAAACTTCAAAATTTGACGATTTGGTCTAAAATTGTGCATAAAACTACACAAATCTTGTACAATCCGGTTGATTATACCTAGATGTATCTGTAGAATCGAAACACCAAGTAAGAGACTCGAGAAAATGTCGTTTAGGAGAAATACGATAGATTCGAGAATAGAATCGAGATCGCCGCAGTAGACTCGAGTGTATAGATTCGAAAACAGTAAGGTCTTAAATGACTTCACTGTTGACCTATTTATACCACCAACCCTCGAGTCTAAGCGTAGATTCGAATCTACTGACAGATTCGAATTACTCCTTATTCGAGTCTGTCTTAGATTCGAAACCACCAACACTTAGAAAAATTTCGGAAATTTTGAAATAATTTCAACTTTTCCAACTTTTTTTTACGGTATTGTGTAACCAGATAAACTATGCCAATTCTTTTACCCTAAGCTTAAAATAATTCACGCATTGATTATTTTATTCAACTTTGAATGCACCCTCAGTAATTTTTGACCTTTTACCTAAGTAAAAATTAAACTAAACTAAAATGAAATAAAATAAACTAAGGTAAAAATAAAATAAAATAAAATAAAGTAAAATAAAATTTTTACCAAAAAATTAATCTAGACTTAAGAAAAATTTACAATCTAAGCTAAATACTTAACAACATATTTTTGATGAGTATAGTCTAAGAAAGGTTCAATCAGATAGCGATGTCTGATACTAACTTTCAGTACTTAAACTTTCACACTTAGGAATTTTCGATTCCTTTGATTGTTTGTTGTGACATACCTATTTAGCCAATTGTTGGTATTTTACCCTGTTAAACATTCTACATTTCGGAATATCCCTTGGCCTTTTTATTTATCAGGAAATTATCTTACGTGACTCAAACATACACATACTTTTATGATCAAGGCACACAGACAAAGATTCTAACTTGTTGGTATTTGCAAACTTTCTTTAAAAGACAAACATCGGACACAGGTCTGTATTTTCATACAACAAAGTGTCTTAGTTCGACTTAAAGTTTTCTTTTAAAGTTAGCAGATAGCAGTGACAGGTCTGTACTGACGTACAACAAAGCGACATGTCTGCTAACCCGAATCTAAACAGAGACAACAGGTCTGTACTTACGTACAACAGAGTTGCATGTTTTCGACTCTCAGTTTTACATGATATTTCTATTCTTTCCATTTTCAGATGTATTTGATGTTGCCATACATCCCCAGAAAGTTTGCATACCTCATTTAGACTCAATGTTTGTATGTCTTGTACATAAAAATTAAGACCGATTGGTCATATATCTAAGTTAATGACTCGCTTGACTATTTCTAGAATATTTTATTAGCCTTGAGATTCCCTATATGTATTATGCCTACCAACACATCAAACTAAGTAAAGTATAACACTTAGGATTTAGTTGCATTATGTGTGAAAGACTAAATACTTAGAGTCTGTAACGACGGTGCTAATTTTCGTCACTTTGAACCTATGTATCTAAGACCTAACTCTTTTTTCTGATATTCTCTTTTTTTTTGTATTTTTGTAATTTTCTCTCTTTTTTCTTTTATTTTTTTTCATAAGAAAAGCAGTAAAATAAGCTAACCTACTAACTTACTAAAGATAGAAACTTACTAAAAATAGAAACTTTCCTAAATTAGCAGATTACTGAGAAGAAAGAAAAACTACTACTCTACAATAGAATAAAATAAACTTACTACTACTAAGGTCAAATTACTCTGGGTTGCGCATTCCATTCAGTTGAATTAAATACTCAAACCGTGACTTATCAAACGCTTTGGTAAATAAATCTGCATTATTATCTTCTGTTGCCACCTTTACCAGTTTGATTAAGTTCTTTTCAGCACAATCACGAATAAAATGATGCCTTATGTCTATGTGCTTTGTTTTACTGTGTTTAACTGGATTATTAGTTATAGCAATTGTAGATTGATTGTCTATCCTAATAGGAGTTTGAGTGTAAGCCAAACCATAATCCCGCAATTGTTGTTGTATCCACAGAACCTGTGAGCAGCAACTACCAGCAGCAACATACTCGGCCTCGCACGTTGAAATGGCTACCGATGTTTGTTTCTTGCATTGCAAGGATACCAATCTCCCTCCTAGGAACTGACAACCTCCAGTTGTAGATTTGCGCGTCAAGCTGCATCCTCCGTAGTCAGAATCCATACAGTGAACGCTTTCCAACTCTAGATTCTCCCCTCCGCGTGATACCCAAAGTCCAGCGTTCGGGTTTCGACTGGAGTTCGTTAGAAGCCGCTTCACAGGTTTCATATGCATCTCCTTCGGATTCGCTTGAAAACCTTAGCACAAATACACACAGCAAACATTATGTCAGGTCTTGAAGCCAGTTTTAAATACATAAGTGACCCAAT
>JAANYP010001496.1:0-12746 GCA_020465985.1 Centrapalus pauciflorus
CGAGTGTTAGAAGCCGAGAATGAGAGTTTGAGGCAAAACGTTGAAAATACTGCATTTAAAGCTTGCCGAACAAAACAGGAGTTATAATCGACCACATCTTCTTCGCAACGGTTTCAGTAGTTGATGGATATTTTCAAACAAGTCAAATATGATCCCGAACTTGAAGAGATCATACGCTTTAGAATCTTGCAGCGAATAGGAACATTTAATGACATGGAAAACAAATGTGATTCAGAATCGAATTCCAGGGAAACGATTTAATAGAAATCGACAATTTGCTTAGGCTTTCTCGGTGTGATTCGTTAAACATGACAGCAGATTATGTTGTTGAAGTCAGGTCTCGAATTACTAGGGTTTCAAAACTATCTCCACGACCATTTACATCATCTTTTACTTTATCGTCATCGCCTTCCTCTATTAGTTCACTGTGCAATTCGGTCAAGAGGCTTCGACAAAACAATAATCTTTGATTCTGTTTAATTATATGTATAGACTTAGGCTTGAATCTTCATTGGTGATTTTCTGAATTTGAAATCACTTTATTCTTTTAACGGAAGCTTTTGTTTTATGTGTAGTTAGGTAGAATAAATATTCTATATTGGACATCTCACTAGTCTCGCATCGACATAATGAGAATCCCACACTTACATCTATATTAACATATGATGGGCTTTTCATTTTATATGCAGTTAGATGGAATAGGAATTCCATTTTAGATATCTCACTAGTCTCGCGTTGACATAGTGAGAATCCAACACTTACATCTATTTTGACACATAACAGACTTTTCATTGGCCATTTATGACCAATCGCTTGACTTAACAAAGATCTCAATCTATTTCTTTGTCACTCTCGCTTTGTGCCTCTGACTTCTTTGATTCTCGTTCAAGTTGTCATTGAGTGCTTAATCACTTGATTCAATTACTCTTCTCATTTTATTGGATCAGCAACTTCCACCTCTGTCTCATTATAAGACACGCTGTAATCATTTAGATTACAAGGATTTATGAAGTAGCTTGTGTTTTAAGATTATATTTTGATTTCTTTCGGGTTTTGAATCATACAAGATTCATATTACAATACCTATATTGTCTATAGGTATAATTTCTGATTGGAAGGTATTTGAATCATAACTTCAACTGATACAACCCATATGTCATCTGCATTATTCACTATCGATGACAGGTTGTATAGTTAACTCACTACTTATTCTAGAATTTAAAATTCAGATGGTAATAGAATTAAATCATTTTAGCATATTGAAAATTTATTATTATTAGTTACCGTTGGGGTCTTTTGGCGTCTCTGGTGTCTCCTCAACATCCTCAGCAGTTATATGGAAAGCTCGCGCCTTTGCTATAGGTATCATTGTAGTACTCTGTTGGATTGCTCTGCCGATTGGTTGTTTCTGATTAGTAAGCAATCGTGCATTTGGGCAATGTTTGGCATAATGTCCTCGCTCACCACAGTTGTAGCATATGTCGTTTCTTTCTGGACACTCATCGCTTCCATGTCCAATCCGGTTACAAGTGTAACAGGTCACATCTATAGGGTTGCAGTGTCCGCTATGAAATTTGTTACAGCGTTTACACGATCGTGCTCCTGACTGTAGGGAATAGACTTTAGTCTTCTGAGGTGTAGAGGATGCTTGTGACTGCTACTGACTGGACTTTGATGAACCGAAGAATCTACTAGATTTCTGTTTCATAGGTGGAGATGGACATGTAGGACTTACAGCCATCATCGCGGGTTCACAACTCGAATCTGTGAATTCCCGCTCCACCATTCTTGCTGCTTCCACTATACTAAGATACGTCGTGAACTTTATGCTGCTCATTTGTCTTCTATATATTGGATTCAGACCCAGTCTGAATCGGTTTATCTTACGCTCTTCTGTTGCTACTTGATATGACGAGTAGCCGCAAAGTCTCGAGAACTCATGTTCATATTCATCAACGGTCTTAGTTCCTTGTTTCAATTGCATCAACTGCATCTCGAGTTCGTCTTGTTTGTCTGTTGGACAGTATTTCGCGTTGAACATCTCCAAGAACTGCTCCCAATCCAATGTCGTAATTGTTTCCTCACTATAGATGCTCCTTTGTGTTTTCCACCAGGCTCTAGCAGCTCCAACGAACAGTGCTGTAGCAAACTTAACTCTATTGCTGTCCAGACATTCTGAGATACTGAAGATCTCTTTAGTATGACTTATCCAATCTAACGCTTGTATTGGATCTACTGTGCCTTCAAACGTTAAGGCACCACTTGCTTTGAAGTCTTTGAATCTACAGCCTTTTGGCTGCACAGCTCGTTTATTGACATGCTCATCTTCAGAATCAGATTCACTTGATTGTTCAGTTTGTTTCTTTTTATGTTTATTTCTCTTTTCAGTTTTCTTTATTGATTCAATTTGCTCTAGCATAAACTTGTTTTGTTGCTCATTATTCTGGGTTATTAGTTGTTGCAACATTTCCAGGACTTGCTCTGGGGTCATGCCACCTGATGGTCCACCTTCTCCTGACATAGCTCTGAAATTCAAATCACTAAGCATTTAGATCATTAGCCTAGCACACTGTACCCTTTCATGCCCCATCCTACTAGTCTCTGAAACCTATCTTAGTTCAAGTCATCCTGTCATGATTGATACTATAGCATTGCACAAGTTTGAGATCGTGTATTACATGTAATACAATGATTCACTCAAACTATTGCTCTGATACCATCATGTGAGACCCTCTGATTTCTCAAAGGTCTCAAGTCAAGGCCCAGTAGCAACGCAATATCAATCATGAAAACTAAGATAACATTAACAGTTGCGGAATAAAAGTTAATTACAATCAGAGACAGAATTTAAGTAGCAAGGTACAAACATCTAGACTTATTACATCAAATCACATAATACAAACTAGACCCAAACCCCAAAGCTCAATCATCAGCTAAGTACCAAGGTGTTGTAACAGGTTCTAATGTACTTCAAGCTCTTTCAAAGTCCTGACCTATGAACTAGGTTCAGCCAATCCTTTGCCTTTACCTGAAAAATAATGCAACAACGGGGTAAGCTTAATTGCTTAGTGAGAATGTAGAATTTCACATTTAACATGCAATTATGAATGCAGAAGCACATGCACTGCACTCGGCTCATGCACGGCTCAGCTCTATATGCACTGCACTAGGCTCATGCACAGCTCAATCTCGAAGGGTCATTGGCCAATTAATGCTCTTTAGATGCGCGACTTTGCTCAGCTCCCAGTTATAAAACTGTTGTTGCTCTTGAGACTTTTAGACAAATTCATAAGGAATGCTCGGATGATGATAATCCATACACACGCATCATTAGTGGGGATCAGCCACGTACTGGGCTAGCTACCAGTAAAAGCTCTATATGGATATCATCGGAATGCTCAGCTCTAGCTACCCTCTGTGCTTTCATCACGTAAATCAGCACATCATAAGCCTAACATTAACCCAACACTGAGCAATAGTGATGGAGTTAAGCTTAACAATCAAATGACTCGTCAAAGAATCGAATCTGGAGGAAGAAATACTCAGATCAACAAATCATAGTAAATATACTATGCAATATATCAATAAGCTCAAGATCAGAATGTCAAATAAATCAGGATCATGCAACAAAAGTCTCAATTCACATAATATGCAGTTAAAGTGAAATCTACAACTCACTGTTACTGGTTAATTGCACTTTATGGCCCTGGCTCTGTTGCTCACAATCTGTAGTGGATTAGAACCACTATCTGACTTATATCAGACTTTTAGATGCTCGCCATTTTGCTCGTTGCTCAATCTGTTATTAATATCATTTCTGATATTTATTAGCTCTTATATCATCTGAATAATATATATATTCAGTGTTCATTCAATTCATAAGCTCAAGGTTCTTTCGTTGGTCTTTTAATCTCAATATCTCATTCTTGATCATATGATCATTAATCTCATTAGAACCTTTCTTAGTTTTCATTTGCTCAATATAATTCTTAAGAAAGCATGTCTAATCATGTCATATACTTACTTGATGTTTATATGCTCATAAAGTTGCATTTTCGGAATCTAATCATCTGTGATCATGCATATATTCATATGTTTTCTAATTGATAGTATTTCTTAAGTTTATAGATCTTTGATTTTAATGATTAATCATTCATATTTATATATGGAAATCTGTTGTGTATTTTGAATTATAAAATCACATCCGGATTAGGACCAACCGAATTCGGATTATCCGGATTCGGTTCTAGGTCATCCGAAATGGCATATCCGAAATTGATATTGGATCCGAATTAAGCACCATCCGAACTCGGATCATCCGAGTTCGGACCACCTTTCGTCCGAAATGGTACTTGATCCGAAGTGATACAAGATCCGAATTAGAAAATCTGAATTATGTTTGAATTGAGATCCGAACTGGGCATTTCATCCGAAATGGGTGCTTCATCCGAATTCGGGAATCATCCGAATTCGGATCCCGTACTCATAATTTCCCAGAAATTGTTCTTCGTGTTCTATCTTATATACCTACGGATTTTTTTTTTTTTTTCATAAAAATTCCCAAAAGTCCATTTTATCAACATGCAACTAAGAATAATGTTATATTATCATTATTTGGTTGATTTTATACTATTTTCCTTATCATTAACACCTTATTTTGATCAAGATTGTCCAAAATATGCACCTTTTGCCAAGAACACTATTTTATCAAAAAATTACATTTTCTTGCTTATTTTGGACAATCCGACTCATGATTTCTGTTTCTATAACTTCAAATTACTTAATTACATGATTTCAATTCATTTATTCTAACATGCAACACAATTTCATGTTATAATTCTTTTGATTTTCGGTTTTTCTTTAAAACCGAACTAAACTCATAAAATATCGAAATTTAGATGAGTTTTACCTTGAAATCTTGTAGATAATTGTTCTTTGATGTTTGTTGTAACCTTCTTTGGTCTTGAATCTTCAATTAATACAAGAATTAAAGAAATTTCTTGACAATTTCTTGAGAAACCGGTTTGTAGAGAGAGAAAGAAGAGAGAGAGTGGTTTTTGTGATAATGATCTTGTAGGTCCCGAGAGGTTCCTAAAGTATATAGCTTTAAGCTGTAGAGGGGGGTGAATACAGCTATTTACAAACTACACACTATTTTCTCAATGTTTGTATGTATTATCAACAATTTGTTAATTACAAACAAGCTTGAATGCGGAATAGTTCAAGCTGAGATGACAGATACAACAGTATGTTCACTAGTCTAAGACAAACTCAAACTAGTATACAATGAATACACTCAATAAGAAGCACTCACTGTGTTTACAAGACTTAAGGGAACAGCTTATGTAAAACAGCTTAGACACACAGATGCTGATTTACACAGAAGGCTTGCATGCATGAAAATCACACTTGCACGTTCACTCTTGGTTTCAGCACTTAGCTTTCTTCACACTTCTTTCTGTCCTTAGAAGCTTCCTTTTATACTCACTTAGAGCATCTAAGAGAAACATCTTCATTGGACGGAATGAAAAGGAGAAGTCTTGTTGAAAAGACAACATAACCTTTTCTGCACTTTTCTGAAAAGCAGACTTGACTTTACATGTGCAGAACTTTTGCCTTTTTACTTTGTCTACTGTTGCATTGCCTTTAACTAATTTAGGAATGTCAACTTTGCGTCTTTCTTCCTTGTAAAGGCCTATTTTGATATAAGAAAAAAGGTCTGTCACCCTTTTTCAAATAACCTTTTGTCTTCATGTTACAGAACAACTTGGGCAGGCTGAGCAGTTCTGTTTTCCACTTTGTCTTCGACTTTGTAAACTGATCTAGCAGTCAAAAACAATACATGATGACTTGGAAACGTATTCCATAAAGTGTTTAGCCTGTTCACAAAGAACAGAACACTTTAAAAGTGCCCAAGCTGCTCACCAGTGTAGAGCAGCGTAGACAGTTTATGTCCAGCCTGTTCAGCAGACAGAGCAGCTTGGACAAACTGTCTAAGTTGCAACACATGCAACATATAGAACAACTTTAGACTGATATTGCAAATCATTTTCAGGTTTCAATAAGGCATATAACAGGCCTTAAATTCAACCTTCAAATGCATCAACAGGTTTGATTATAAATCTCCCCCTCAGATGTAGAACAGGTTTGACTGAGGCCTTTTTGTGCCTAACAATCTCCCCCTATTTGCAATAACCAGTCGAAGCTGGTCTTATCAAAATTCACTATGTATTTTTACTGTACATTTTGCTGAATTGAAATTACAACATTACAGTAAAGTAAAAGATCAGTTTATATATATACTGATTCTTGAATATACTAGAACAACACATGTTCTTACAAGAGTACAACTAATGTACTAATGTATTTTACAACTAATGTAAAAGCAAAAATTACAACTTATGTAATAATGTACAACTAATGTACAAGATGTTTGGACTGTTTGAGTTGGGGGCAGATAATGGCAAGCCTGTCCAACTGATGGACATCTCCCATTCTTCACCTACCCAGACGGTAGATGGACTTCATAACAATGGAGAAGGATCCTGAACCATCTTTTCCAGTTCTTCCCTTGTATCCTCAAGTTCCTCAACTTCACTTCTGATAATCATGAACTTGGGATCATTGAGCTCTCCTCTTTCATAGAAGCCTCTGAGCTGATCCCAGATGGCTGCTCTCCATTTGCTAGACTGCCTAAATGAAACTGCAAGTCTGAAGGCGGCAAGTTGTCTCAGATCAACTTTGTACAGCTCTGAGGCTCTTTGGAAGCACTTCTTCTGAGTTAGGGGATCTACAAATAATGCCCCCAGCTCAGGTTCTTCAATAATTTTGCCATCCTCAAACTCTATTCCACTTGGCAGGCTATGATCAACTCCTTTCATTTCAATGGCATAGTCGCCCTGTTCGATCAGTGTAAGGAGTAGCTCCATCTCTGTGTCCTTCTTTGTTCTCCTGGCCTTTATTTTTGGATGTGTCACAAAGACACCTTCACTAACTTCCTTAGATATCAGGCCAAGATCCTTTACTCTTTCCATTAACTTCTTGACATATGCCCTGATCTGTTTAGCAGTTTCAGACTTTGATTCACTCAGGGCAACTGCCAGCTCAATCCACTCCATGTATCCCATCTGAGCTACATCAGTGTGGTCATAAGTTTCCAATTCTGGGCCTGTTGCACCCATCCTTGTTATTTTAAGCTTCCACTGACTGCCTTTCCTTGATATAGGGACAGCTTTGACAATTGCTTCCTTGGCTAGCCTTCTTTCAGCAACATCATGAAACTTTTTCTTAGCCAAGTTGTCAAAGTGGTATTGAGCTCTTGCATGGGGTACTGTTGATTTGGTCACAGAGACCTGAGTACCTTTCTCTACTTCCTTCTCTTTCTCCCCTGCTGATTGTCTGGCAGCTTCCATTATTTTCTTTTGCACCTCCAAGGTAGACATTTTAATTTTTTTGCTTCTTGGAGTGCAAAGGATTTAGCAGCTTTAGCAGATTCTTCTTCTTTTCTTAATTCCTCTAGAGCTTGAAGCTGTTCTTCTCTAAACTCAAAGTACTTGTGCATAGGAAGACCCATCTCTTTAGCCCTGGCCTTGTGAAATTGAATTTCTGCCTGTTTCTGCTGTATGGGATCATCAGCTACCTTTTCTTTTCCTTTAGCTGCTGCTGTAGTGACAGCAGCCTCAGGAATTTCCTCTTCTTCTTCTTCTTCATCAGTTAGAATTAAGTGCCTTCTTTTACTGCTAGGCCTGTCCTCAGGAATGACTTCCTCCCCCTTAGACTGAGCAGGGTTTGGAGAGACAGCCTGAGTAGGCATAGCAGCTTGAGAGGCACCTTCAGCTGTACCTGTTTCAAAGACATCTGCTGGCTGACCAGTGTGAGTTGCAGACACTGGTATCTCCTTAGGAGAAGAAGTTTTCTCCCTCTTAGACTTAGTCTTCGAGGCAGATGACTTCTCCCCCTTTGAAGGAGATGAAGCAGCGACTTCAACACCTGGTCTGCCTGAAGACACAAAGTCAGCAGGCTTGCCAGCAGGTTTAGTAGAAGGTTTAGGACCAACAAGGCTAGTCACTAAGTAAGCCAAGTTATCCTTCACCTCAGCAAGCTGGGAAAGACAGGTCTGAAGAGAAGTGGAGTGGGAATCAGCAAGGGATGTGAGCTTAACAATGTTTTCCCTGTCAGACGCTGTGAACAGCAGAGTTTGCAGCTGTGCAAGATGAAGTTCTAGAGAATCTTGCACATCAGCAAGATCTGATGACACAGAGTTTGAAAGGGAGCCAATTAGAGTTTGTAAGCTAGCCAGAGTGGCTGGAAGAGTAGAGGTGCAAGAAGTGAGAAGTGATGACAGCTGTTGGGAAATTGCTGTCATTGAGGACACAGAGTCCTGCTGTATGGAAAGAATAGAGGAGAGGGAGGTGGACACATCTTGCAGCTGAGCAGTGAGTGCTAACAGCTGTGGAGAGTGATCAGGCTGTGGAGTGGTAGGGAAAGAGGCTTTGAACGAATCAAAGAACCCCTGAAGCTGTGCAGCCACAGAGTCTGATATGATGGAGGGGAGAGAAGACATAGAGGATTCTATAGAACTAACTTTGTTGGTCAGCAATGAAAGCTGATCCTTCAAAGGCAGGTCTTTAGGAGATGGAGGGGTATGGGTAGATTGTTTTGAGTGGGTAGATAGAGAAGAGGATGATGATGCTGGTGTTTGAGGATGAGATGGAGAGGGAAGAGAAACTTTTGAAAGAAGCTCCATAGCCTGGGCAAAAGTTAGATGGCCCAGCTTGGAGGGGTCAAGAGGTCCTTCAGCAGCGGCTGTAGCTGCATCACCAGGAGAATGGGATGGTGTTGAGGGCCTTTCAGATGCTGCTTGTGCTGCAACATCCTCATGAAGACCAGTGGTGGTTCCCTCTGCAGTGCCTTGGTTTAAAAGCACCTCATCATTGGGAGATATTTCAACATTAGCAGTGGTGAAACCTGCTGATGGAATTTGCATGGAGGGAGCAGCCTCACCAGAGGGATGGTGTGATCCCTGAGGTTCATCAGCTGTGGATGTTGGTCCCTCAGCAGCTGTTTGGTGTAAAATAGCTGTATCATGGGGAGCAGAAGTTTGAGGCTGAGCTACTGATTGGTCTATATCAGCAGCGTGGGCACCTCGTGCAGACTCAGGGTGTGAGGAGATTTTAGTCGGGGACAGTGTGGACGCAGTATGGAGTGGAGAGGACTCCTGTCTTTCAATATCCTCAGCCTGTTGGGAGGCTGGGATAGTTGATGTGGGTATCTCCATTTGTACAACTGGTTCCTGTTGGGAGGAACCAGAGGGTCTAGGCTGACTCTGGGTAGACTAAGAATGGAGTGAAGCAGGCTCCAAAGTGGCTGAACCTGCTCCCAAAATAGGAGAGGCAGCAGGGGTTGCTTCTTTTTCAACTGAACCCTGTTGAGAGGGAACAGAGGAGGAGGTTCTTTTGGCTGGTTTCTTTTTGGAGAGAGATTTGCGTTGGTAGTGAATGGATGAAGTGGGTGATTGTGGAGAGGAGAGAGGATCTGTATGGACAGGGTGTGAGATTGGGTTAGGAACAGTGGGGCTGGCCTGTTCCATGGTCTCTTGTGCCACAGAGGCACCAGCCACTGAGGCTTCAGTCTCAACAAATGAACCAGGGTGAAGAGTCTGCTCCGCCTCAGCCACAGAGGCTAAAGGTACAGACTCAGGCTGAGCTGATTTGGCCTTCTTTTTCACAGGCCCAACTTCAGCAGTTACCAGGGTCCTCTTGACAAGTTTGGACCTGGCTTTGGATTTTCTGGCGGGAGCAGCAGCTTCTGGATCCACCCTCACATCAGAGGGTCCTTCCACCAAACCTAACAACCTCCTCATTGGTGTGGATAGAGGAGGCTCATTGGGTAGAACTGGGGTATAGAAAACTCTATTCCCTATGACAGGGAATGCAGCAGACTTAAGTAAGGGCTGGGAGTTGTAGAGTTGCTCACCACAAACATGTCTGAAAATGAGGCTCAGAAACCTGGGATAACGGACAGCAGCTGGTCTGGACTCTTGCTGCACCAGGTTCCTCAAATTCACAAAAATCCACTTACCCATATCAAGGGTAGTCCCATCCACTAGCTGTAGGGCTATTGGAACTTCATCTCTGCTGAGTTGGTCAAATGAACCAACTTTGCTTCCAAAGCACATCACCACTGAGGCGAATAGAAAGCTATAGGTAGGAGAGAGATCCTTCCTAAATAGTGTTGCTCCAAGTTTGGGTTCTGCTACACCACAGAAGCGTAGCAGATTGCTCATTTGTGCATCCTCAGCTTGGGGCTTGTCATAGGTCTCAGCAATTGGTAGATGAAGCACCTCTCTGATCAGATCAGAACTAATCTCAATGGTCTGAGTCCCATTGAGAATAGTCCCCTTGATGACTTTGGTGTTGGGGTTGTAGGAACAGGTGTACCAGAACTCATACACCATCTCCTGGTACAGGACACCAGGAGATGCAGTCATGGCGTAGTTCAACGGATGAACTTTCAGAAACTCCACCATTTGGTCATAGCCCTTCCCCACATAGTTTTTGGGGATTGTGAGGTTGGCAATGTAGTTGGTGGGCTTAATGGTCAGCATTGTGGTGATTGATGAGTGTTTGACAACATCCTCACCAACGAACACTGGAAGAAAGGGATTAGGTCTGTGAGCCATTTGGGAATTTTTGAGGTTTGAAGAAGCAGGAGACACTTACTCGATTTTTAAGGTTCTTGAGGATTTCTGGAAATGATGAGGAAGACGAAGATGAAACAGTGGTTTGGTATTTATAGGATTTGAATGTGAGTGTGTATGAGAGAGAAGGTTTGGGCGGTTCGATTTGAAATGTTAGTTAACGGAAAACGGAACGGTTGTCCATGTCAGAAACATTTGTCAGACCACTTGACCTTTTTAATCACTAACACACGTAACCCACATTATCCGCAGTAATTAAGTTAAATAAAACATAAATTAAGTAACTTAAGTTTGAAGAAAGGTAATTAAACCTGTTGGTCCAAGCTGTTGGTCAAACCTGTGATAAGTTTGGTCAACACACGCTGTTCAGTCTTCAAGCTGTTCATTCCTCAAATTGTGCCTTCAGCCTGCTCTCTTTTGTAAGAGCAGGTTGTGTTCAATAGTTGAACAGGTTACAAGACAATGGCTTGTAAGACAGTGTGAAGAAGTGAACAGGGTGAAGATTGGACCACCAGAGCAGGCTGGACGAATAAACTGATTTTGTTCAGCCTGTTGTATGCTCAAGCTGTTCAAGTTTTTTCAGACAAATGACTAAGTACAGAACATGTATAACTTGTTCTGCCTAAGCTGTTCAGAGAAACTTGAGCAGTGTGAAACACACAAATTCTTAGACCTTTGAGAAACACTTAGTCACTCTTGTTTAACATGCCCAGCTTGCTGACAAGGTAATTAAACCTTGTTTCATCCAGAGGTTTGGTGAAAATGTCTGCAAGCTGTTCATTAGTGGAAATAAAACTTACCTCCACATTACCTTTCTGAATGTGATCTCTGATGAAGTGATGTCTGACTTCAATATGCTTTGTTCTTGAATGAAATACTGGATTGTTGGAAATGGCTATGGCACTTGTGTTATCACACAGAATAGGAGTTTTCCTATACACAAGGCCATAGTCTTCAAGCTGATGCTGCATCCACAGATCTGTCCACAACAGCTTCCAGCAGCAATGTACTCAGCTTCAGCAGTAGAAGTAGACACAAAGTTCTGCTTCTTGCTACACCAACTTATCAACTTTCCACCAAGGAGTTGACATCCACCTGTTGTGCTTTTCCTGTCTAGCCTGCAGCCTGCAAAATCAGAATCTGAATAGCCTGTTAGTTCAAGGCTTGAGTCTTTGGGATACCAAAGACCTAAACCTGGTGTACCCTTCAGGTATCTGAAGATTCTTTTAACAGCAGCTAGATGAGATTCCTTTGGATCAGCTTGGAACCTAGCACCCAGACAGGTGGCAAACATAATATCAGGTCTACTAGCAGTTAAGTATAGCAAGCTCCCAATCATGCCTCTGTAAGCTGTTACTAAAACAGCTTTGCCACTGGCATCAGCATCCAATTTTACATTTGTTGCCATTGGGGTTTTAATAGGAGAACTTTGATCAAATTTGAACTTTTTCAATAGATCTAAAGTGTACTTTCTTTGATTTATAAAAATTCCAGTTGAGGTTTGTTTAACCTGTAATCCTAAAAAGAAAGTTAGTTCTCCCATCATACTCATTTCATACTTAGATTTAATGAGTAATGAGAAATTCTTGCATAGCTGCTCATTAGTAGAACCAAATATTATGTCATCCACATAAATTTGAACAAGCATAATGTCAGACTTCACCTTCTTTATGAACAGTGTAGTATCCAATTTACCTCTGGAATACCCATTGCTCATAAGGAACTCAGTAAGAGTGTCATACCAGGCTCTAGGGGCTTGTTTGAGACCATAGAGAGCTTTGTCCAACTTATAGACAAAACCTGGATGTTGTTCATTTTCAAAACCTGGAGGCTGCTTGACATAAACTTCTTCTTGCAGCTTCCCATTCAAAAATGCACTCTTCCCATCCATTTGAAATACCTTAATGCTCTTATGAGCAGCGTAGGCTAGATACAAACGAATTGCTTCTAGCCTGGCCACAGGAGCAAATGTTTCATCATAGTCAATGCCTTCCTCCTGTCTGTAGCCCTGAGCAACCAGTCTTGCCTTATTTCTAATGACATGACC
>JAANYP010001497.1:0-105825 GCA_020465985.1 Centrapalus pauciflorus
GATGAAGAAGCTGTGGCTTTTTAGAGAGAGAGACGGTTGAGAGAGTAGAGAAAGAAAGTGAAAGATTGAAATGAGGGTTTTCTCTCCTTTTATTTGTTACTTATCCTTACTTGCACATTATACCCCTCAACTTTGTATTTACTTATTTAAACCGATTTTAAGTGTCCGAATTGGTTTCTCATGGTTATGCTTGCTCTGAAAACGACGATGAGGATTTCTCCTCATCATCACTCATTTTTAAAATCGTGAACGAAACTGAAATAATAATTCCATTAATGCATTAAATTAAGTATTAATTGGTAAATTACATGTACTTAAAATTAGGGATGTTACAGTCAACGTTCTAAAAACCACAAATATTAGATGATGCAAAAAATATAAAATCAGCACACTGTTAGATGTAACTAAAAAAATTAATACCTGATTTAAAGTTAAACGAAGCAACTCTTCAGTAGTATGTTTTTATAATTTTGTTGCAGTAGAATTGAAGAAAAAACACAACACATCTCATGAAACCCATTGCTCAAAATTAGCACAAGTTTATACCTAAAAATTGTAGGAATCAGTACGATACACATAAAACGTATCAACTGGTAACATGGTAATACTTACGCTTAACGTGGGTTTGTAACAACACGACGACAGTGAGCACAATAATAAACATGCATCTCGTAGGCAAGCTTTTTTGGAGCAAGTGGTACATTCTAGGAATTTCCAGTCATTTGTTAAGTCGATATCGCAAATTGTTGCATCGATGGTGAATCGTTTTCCCTATAAATAATAATCTAACTTAGTAGCACATTATTGAGGCCAATGGAAACTGCTATCTAATTTTTGTTATTTAAACATACCTCGGTGATGACATATCGCATGCGTGAAAAAATGTCTCCAATTTTGGTCACTGTTAGTGTCTCCTCGGTTCGGGCAACAGAAGAAAAGACGATTGGTTGGATGATACTATTTCACATATAGAAAGTAATCAAGTAAACATGCATGATAATAGTAACATTTTTAAGTTGTTTCAAGATTAAGAGTACCATTGTGCATATCTTGAGACCTCGGTTATTGAAAGGTCTATAAATATATGTGTCGCTATTGTCGTCGCTACTTGAAGGGAACCTTCAATAAGAAAAAAGAAAAAGAAAACGTTAACCAACGACATTGATTATTTTGAATTGCAATATAAAAACATTAAATTATCATGTTTACCAACCTTAAAATTGGCTAACCTTGCAACATGTCAGAATTAAAACAACATTTGTGTTTTGCCTTGACTCAATAAGTGTATCACTTATCTTCGAGGCCAAAGGTCCCCATAGTAAAACATTGATGAGCATCCCACTGTGTTCAGTAAACAAAATTATTAATCTACATATGATAAGTAAAAGGCCAATACATTCATAGGTGATTTGGTACCACGTATTAGCGATTGTAATCTTACGAAGCATCGAGTAAGAACTTTGGTTACGACTGACGTTTTCTTCACCTCCCCACACACGTAAGACACCAATGAGATCTAAAAAAATACACCAGCATGTATTAAAATACAATCAACCTTGTAAATACAAAATAATAAAAAAGCAATAAGTAATACCTGATAGATAAGTATCATCTCCTGAGCGTAAAGCAAACTTATCAAATGGGACAAAGTCAAACATGTATGGATTAAACAACGAAGGTAACAAATGAGACATTTAAATTAACGTCTGGTAATTAAACTAACCATAAAATTCACGATGCAGAGGCCTAAATTTTCCTTCATAATTTCAAACCGTGAATCTATGAATTTTATACACGGAGCCCTCGGTGATGCAATCTTTGAATTTTGATATAAGCCTCATGGGAACTTTAGCATGGATGGAAGAGCCCTAATATTATACAAAACATATATTAATGTATATAAACTGGATAAGCAATAAATCTCGAAATACAAAGCACAATACAACTTACACGTTCATCAACGAATATCATATCAAGAGATATCATTTGATTGTTTATCGGGTTGTATGAAGTCCATACACGTCCAACCATCACATGAACGGTCCACTTATCAATCGAATTAGGGACCAAGTTATCAATATAACAATAGCAAACACTCATTGTTGGTCTCTGTTAACCGTAGATCATAAACATAAATGTCATGTCAATAAAACGCATTTTGATGCATGAATAATGTATGCATTAAAACAACAAAACAAAAATGGATGCCATTAGGTAAGTTGACAAACACCTCTTTTTATAAACTACATTCTTAGTAAGGTTATTTGGACACTTTCCACCATTATCATTACAAAAGCAATGTCCAGAACGGGAGGTGACACGTGATGCGACGACATATAGTTGTCCATGGCTGAAAATCGGTTTTGTAAGCTACCCACAAACACGACTAAATGTTTGACCCTGACTCTTATTAATGGTCATTCCAAAGCAGACTTAACAGGAAATTGTCTTCGCTTGAACTGGAACGGCCATGCTGTATCAGTCAGAGTCATATCAATACGCCCAAAGAATGCTTTTTTGCCCGAATGACCACCCGTTATTATTACACCTTCTAGAACGGATCGAGTTATTTGAGTAACAATCAAACGTGTGCCATTACACAGACCACGTTGGAGATTTAAATTATGAGGTAATATGATCGGTGCACCAACTTTCAAAGCTAGTCTATAGTTCGGGATCCCGGAAAAGCGTAATGTATTAAGGAATTCGGGTGGATACATGAGTTGCATGTCCTCCAAATTATCTGTCGTTGCACATGTCTCATCAGCGCTAAAGAATTCATGCATCTCAGATGTCATAAGTTTGAGAACATGATCAACAACGTCATCTGTTGGACATAAGATACAACGTTCTTTTAGGTAATTTGGATTGTTAATGTTATTTAAAAGGTCTGGATAGGTACTATGTATAACTGCACCTATTGGATTATTATGCACATGGACCAACATATCATCAGGAATAGATATCCATGTAGGCTCAACTTCATCATCAAGAGCAACAACGGGAAGCTTTCCATCTCGCATATTTAATAACTAATTCTTAAAAGCAAGCATCACATCTGTACCTGTAGAATCATTTGTTGGCTCATGAAGACGCATGTTTCGTGACAAAACAAATACTTTGCAAGCTGACCATATAAGTGATGACTTATTCACAACGGATGCAATGACATCACACCTTGTTGAATTTAGAACAACCGGTAGAATTTGCCTAAAATCCCCGCCAAGTACAACAACCTTTCCACCAAAGACTTTTTGTGCAGCACCTGCATTTCATTCTTACAAATATCTCGCAGTGTGCGATCAACCGCCTCAAACCTATATCATTGTTTCAAAGGAGCCTCATCCCAAATAATCAGTTCAGATTGTCTAATCAGCTCTGCAAATTCTAAAACAACATCGATTCCATTAGATGAGTCATTGTTAATATCAATAGGAATATGAAATCTTGAATGAGCAGTACGACCGCCGGGTAACAATAACGAAGCAATTCCAGAAGATGCAACTGATAGCACGAGCTTGTTACATGACCGAATCCAAGAAATAAGTGTTTTCCATAAAAACATCTTACCAGTACCCCCACTTCCATAGACAAAATAAAGGCCTCCCGTTTTTTCAATAACTGCATGCATTATACAATCACACACCTCTTTTTGTTACGTGTTTAACATTGGAAACAATTCTTCAAAACATGTTTCTCTTGGTTGACATCATAAATTTGTTCGACAGCGATCAACCTATTTCTACCAATATTTACCAATGTTCGATCAAGCTGAGGAAGGTACGTTGGTTGTACATAACATCTTCCGATATTTACGACAGCGCTTCCCTAAAAAATCGTAAATGATCTACAACTATACAAAATAATAAAATCATAATAAATATCTCACGGAGTTGATTCCCTAACTGTCATTTTGACGCATCACGGATCGATTGAACCCACTCAGTATCATCCCCTAATAAATTTAACGATTTGCAGGCTGAAATATATGTGAAATTCTCAATACCATCAACTTTGTGAATATCCTGAAAACATGTGGCTCCTCTTACAACATTCAATAGCATCCGAAGGTAGTACCTCTCACCCTTCGTAGGAGGAACATAATAAATTCGACCAATTACAGTTCCACCCTTACGCGGCCTCCATTCTTTATCCTTTTCATGCCATGTAAACCAACTGGGATACTCGACATATGTTAAGCAACGACCCTGTGGATATGATCGATTGGCTTCCATCCATGCTAAAAGTTTAGATGTCGTAGTCGAAGGTCGGTAGAGTACAGCATCTGGGTCATCATCGTCCCTAAAGTAAACTCTATGACACCCTTCCTCATGAAAAGGAAGTCGTTCAACTACAACAGATCGATAATGCATGTCAAAATCAAAAAACTTCTAACAGGCCTTTGATGCAGATATGTAACGACAATTTATATATCCCTCAATCTCATTGTCGTTTTGAAGAATTGACTGAAATGATGTCCGAGTTCTCTCCCCTTGAACATTGTTTCTGCTTGTTTGTCCTTCAACTAAAATAGTTGCACGATGCAGACCCTTATTGAGATACTTTAACAAGTACTTAACGAGTTGGCCACGGTTACACCATTCAACATTTATATGACAACCATATTTGATGATCAAGTCAATGTTATGTGGTACAACGGAATGATTGTCAATCATAATTCACGACGACCCACCTTTGCTTGGCGTCCATTATTTGATCTCTTATATGATGGCCACCCATCACACTTAATCAATGTCAACTCACAAAAGTTCTTAGGGTAAGATTTTAAACAACGACCATCCTTCATGCACGGGCATGATTGATTAAGAACTCCGCATGGGCCATGAATCATATGTGTACGAACGGCCTCGAACGCTATCGGATCATCAATTTCAAATGGCAGCTCTGCAGATATTATGTAGTCAATCTCATCAGCCGACGTAATCTTGTCATTTTCATGCAAGAATATTAATGCATGACAATGTGGCAACCCACAATTTTGAAATTCAATTGTATATATTACTGCACAAATAAGAAAAAGAATTTTCTAGTTACTAAAATACCAATTACATGATATAAACATAAAATAAAAATTTTTAAAGACACGAACCAGCTTCACACGACCAAAATAATTCTCTTTCTTTATGTTCTTCATCAAGTTTGAGCTTAAAGACACGTGCAATAACATCCGGCCTGTCGCATGAGGGTTGACCAGGTATATGATTTAGAACATGATGTTCAATCTCCGGCCATTTTGGATTGCACGTCATTGTTACAAAAAAGATCAGGTGGCCCTGCCCAACGACATATTGACATTGCATCATGATATTGTTGTATCATATACCTAGGACCACCAGTGAACGAGGAAGGTAAAATAACTCAACGACCAATGTATTCAGAGTTTGTCTCATCACCTTGCACATGATCGTACAAACCATTATACAAATTGGAATGTATCTTAACTTGGTTCCTCCTATACCATTCGAGATCATGCTCTAATACAGCCATATGCATCAACTAAGTAAGTATGAAGCAATCGACTGCCCTTATGCAGTGTCTGCTCTTCATTTGTCCTTTGATGTAGCCGATAACAACAATATTGTCGTAAGCTTACATATTTTCTTCTGCTTGTCTCATTAACATGTAGAGGTATCTCTAATTCAAATACATGTTCTCCATATGGAAAAAGCAATGGATATTGTAAAGACATAAAACTCGAATGCAACTCAAATTTTCATTTTCGTATTACCACTACCCCTTTCTTCGACAACTACATCACGACTATCAGTTGGATTACCATCACTAGGTATCAATGCAGCGACTTCAGAAGCAGTTGGAAGGTTGTATTGTCGAGCTTTTCGTTGACGTGAAGCAATAAGGCGAAGAGTAACATGTTTCATTGATGAGACAGCAAATCTATCCCGAACCATCCTAAAAGCTTGTACCAATGCGTTTTTCTCATTAAGCATCACTAATAATTAATCTACCAATTCACGAAGCATACTCGTCTCTGCATTTGAAGTATCTGTACGATGCAATGCATTCAAACGATTATCGACCTCATGCTCGGTGTCATATATATAGTTGTGCAAACCTAGGATGCTCATTTTTAGATGATGGGAGCAATGTACCGATCCTATGATGATTGTGTCCATTCAACTGATACATGTAAGGAGCACCACCATCATTAACATAGTTGCTTACATGACCACCTATCGACGTGAAGGAAAACATGGCATTCAAAACTTTTATGTTTTAACGAAAAACTTTTGATCTTCGGCCACCGTTATAGTCCATCAACTCTTGTAACAATTGTGGAGCATCATGAATAAGAGGTAGTTTAACGTTCCCTTCAGCATAACATTATGAGAATTTTGAATTGCTTGTGTTGACAGATTTCTTTGTTCGTTCACCGTACCATAGTATTGCTAAACGAATATTGCTTGACCACAATCCCAGTAACTAAACATCCAAACTATAACACCATCAACGACGAAATAATATTTAATAGTCACATCATAAGAAAATGTTATAATATATAAATCAATTGTTATTCAATCATACGATGTTGACGTCGTTGTCGATACACATTGCGATCAACTGGGGAGTTGTTCACGGTATCATATTGCAACGCATAACGACGAATCACAGATGTTGCTAGTGCGGGGTTTATAAGACCACTGGTAGATGCACTTATTTGGGACGAAAATGCATTGCCACCAACAACTACGAATGACAAAATAACTGTAACAACCTAACTTTTAGCCCAAATAAATATCTGATTATCGAACCAAAAATGTAATTTTATTACATTACTTTGAATTATAATTTAATTAAGTCTTTGAAATATTTTAATTAAATTATATAAATATTTAAATTATGATTTATGATTTAATAAATTATTAAGATAATTAAATAAAAGATATATAAGATACGAAAGTAATAGTGGGTTAAGTAGCAAACATAACTAGTTAGAGTATATAAACGGAATTTAAGTTTAGAAAATCAGATTTCTCTCTCTCTCTAGACTCTCTCTCTAAGATTTTCTCTCTCTACTCTCTCTCTACATCTCTCTAAGATTTCTTCTAAACCGACCGTCGGATCATCAAGATTTATACGTCATCGGGAAGATCTCGAAGAATACTACAAGAATATACGGTTGCATGTAGGATTACACACGAATTTGAGGTAATTATTGACTAAACTCCCTAATTTCAATATTAGATACCGAAACCTAGGATTAAATAGTAAGAAATTTAGGTTGCATGTTTAAAGTTTCTGAAGATTATGGTAAATTTAAGTTAACAGAAGTATCAGAAACAAAATCTACGGATTAATTCATTCAAATAAGTTCAAAATCTGAAATTTTAAGTAAAAATGTGTTTTGACAAAAAAATAATCTATTTTGAATGATCTTGAACGAATTATGATGTTATGGATAAGGAAAATTGTATAAAAACACTTAATTAATGATAACACCACTTTATATTTCATTGCATGTTACTAAAAAGTGTTTTTGGGCAATTTTAATAAAAATCCGTAAGTTGCGACCTGCATATCTGCATGTGAACTCGGCGAGTTCATAGGGGAACTCGGCGAGTTCCCAAGAACACTTGAATATTTCTTCAAAAATTCATAAGTATTGGATCCGAATTCGGTTGGGACCCGAATTCGGATGAGAACCGAAATAAGTTTTGGACCTGAAATAGAACCGAACTCGGATGTGTCCGGAATCCGGTTTTGGGTCCGTACTTCGGACGTGAACTCGGCGAGTTCACCAAGCCAACTCGGCGAGTTCTCTGCGCTTCTTGTACAATTCGAATGAAGTGTCAAAATTTCGGATGGTGCCCCATCTCGGTTCATATTTCGGATGACTCAATTCGGACCAACTTCGGATGTGTCATTTCGGATGATTTAGAACCGAATCTGAATAATCCGAATTCGGATGGTCCTAATCTGAATGCAGTATTTATAATTCAAAATATATATATACAACAGATTCCTTATATAAATATGAATGATCAAATATTGAAATCAAGATCTATAAAATTAAGAAATACCGTCAAATAGAAATCATATGAATATATATATGCACGATCACATATGATCAGATTTCCGAAAATGCAATCTTATGAGACTTTGAGATTAAAGACCAACGAATGAACATTGAATTTATTATTCAAATGATTCTGAGGCTAATAAATATCAATAATGATATGATTAACAGATTGAGAGCAACTGAGCCAGAGCCAGAAAGTGCAGATAACCAGTAACAGTGAGTTGTAGATTTCATTTTAACTGCATATTATGTGAATTGAGACTTTTGTTGCATGATTCTGATTTATTGATATTCTGATCTTGAGCTTATTGAAATATTGTCATAGTATATTTACTATGATTTGTTGAGCTGAGTATTTCTTCTTCTAGATTCGATTCTTTGACGAGTCATTTGATTGTTAAGCTTAACACCATCACTATTGCTCAGTGTTGGGTTAATGTTAGGCTTATGATGTGCTGATTTACGTGATGAAAGCACAGAGGGTAGCTAGAGCTGAGCATTCCGATGATATCCATATAGAGCTTTTACTGGTAGCTAGCCCAGTACGTGGCTGATCCCCACTAATGATGCGTGTGTATGGATTATCATCATCCGAGCATTCCTTATGAATTTGTCTAAAAGTCTCAAGAGCAACAACAGTTTTATAACTGGGAGCTGAGCAAAAGTCGCGCATCAAAAGAGCATTAATTGGCCAATGACCCTTCGAGATAGAGCTGTGCATGAGCCTAGTGCAGTGCATATAGAGCTGAGCCGTGCATGAGCCGAGTGCAGTGCATGTGCTTCCGCGTTCATAATTGCATGTTAAATGTGAAATTCTATATTCTCACTAAGCAAATAAGCTTACCCGTTGTTGCATTATTTTTCAGGTAAAGGCAAAGGATTGGCTGGACCTAGTTCTTAGGTCGGGACTTGAAAGAGCTTGAAGTACATTAGAACCTGTTCCAACACCTTGGTACTTAGCAGATGATAGAGCTTTGGGGTTCGGGTCTAGTTTATAATATGTGATTTGATGTAATAGTCTAGATGTTTGTACCTTGCTACTTAAATTTGTCTCTGTTTATAATTTAACTTTAATTCCGCACTGTTAATTTTATCTTAGTTTCCTGATTGATATTGCATTGCTAATGGGACCTAGACTTGAGACCTTTGAGAAATCAGAGGGTCTCACAGGATGGTATCAGAGCAATAGTTTGAGTGAATCATTGTATTACATGTAATACATGATCTCAAACTTGTGCAATGCTATAATATCAATCATGATAGGATGGCTTGAACTAAGATAGGTTTCAGACACTAGTAGGACGGGGCATGAAAGGGTACAATGTGCTAGGCTAATGATCTAAACATTTAGTGATTTGAATTTCAGAGCTATGTCAGGAGAAGGTGGACCATCAGGTGGCATGACCCCAGAGCAAGTCCTGGAAATGATGCAACAACTAATAACCCAGAATAATGAGCAACAAAACAAGTTTATGCTAGAGCAAATTGAATCAATAAAGAAAAACTGAAAAGAGAAATAAACATAAAAAGAAGCAAACTGAACAGTCAAGCGAATCCGATTCTGATGATGAGCATGTCAATAAACGAGCTGTGCAGCCAAAAGGCTGTAGATTTAAAGATTTCAAAGCGAGTGGTGCCTTAACGTTTGAAGGCACAGTAGACCCAATAAAAGCGTTAGATTGGATAAGTCATACTGAAGAGATATTCAGTATCTCAGAATGTCTGGACAGCAATAGAGTTAAGTTTGCTACAGCACTATTCGTTGGAGCTGCTAGAGCCTGGTGGAAAACACAAAGGAGCATCTATGGTGAGGAAGCAATTATGACACTGGACTGGGAACAGTTCTTGGAGATGTTCAACGCCAAATACTGTCCAACATACAAACAAGACGAACTCGAGATGCAGTTGATGCAATTGAAACAAGGAACTAAGACTGTTGATGAATATGAGCATGAGTTCTCGAGACTTTGCGGCTACTCGTCATATCAAGTAGCAACAGAAGAGCGTAAGATAAACCGATTCAGACTGGGTCTGAATCCAATATATAGAAGACAAATGAGCAGCATCAAGTTTACGACGTATCTCAGCATAGTGGAAGCAGCAAGGATGGTGGAGCGAGAATTCACAGATTCGAGTTGTGAACCGGTTATGATGGCTATAAGTCCTACATGTCCATCTCCACCTAAGAAACAGAAATCCAGTAGATTCTTCAGTTCATCAAAGTCCAGTCAGCAGCAGTCACAAGCATCCTCTACACCTCAGAAGACTAGAGATTATTCCATACAGTCAGGAGCGCGATCGTGTAAACGCTGTAACAAATTTCATAGCGGACGCTGCAACCCTAGTGATGTGACGTGTTACACTTGCAACCGGATTGGACATGGAAGCGATGAGTGCCCAGAAAGAAATGACGTATGCTACAACTGTGGTGAGCATGGACATTATGCCAAGCATTGCCCAAATGCACACGTGCTTACTAATCCGGAACAACCAGTTGGCAGAGCAATTCAACACAGTACAACAATGATACCTACAGCAAAGGCGCGAGCTTTCCATATAACTGCTGAGGATGCTGAGGAGACACCAGAAACGTCGAAAGATCCCAATGGTAACTAATAATAAACTTCTTATATGATAAAATGATTTAATTCCGTTACCATCTGAATTTCAATTCCAAAGCAAGTGTTGAGTTTAACTGTACAACCCTGTCATCGATAGGGAATAATGCGGATGACATATGGGTTGTATCAGTTGAAGTTACGATATAAATACATGTCCAATAAGAAATTATACCTATAGGCAATATAGGTGTTGTAATCTGAATCATGTATGATTCAAAACCCGAGAGAAATCAAAATATAATCCTAAACACCAGCTACTTCATAAATCCTTGTAATCTAAATGATTACAGCGTGTCTTATAATGAGACAGAGGTAGAAGTTGCTGATCCAATAAATATTAATGAGAAGAGTATCTAAATCAAGTAATTAAGCACCTAATGACAACTTGAACGAGAATCAAAGAAGTCAGAGGAACAAAGCGAGAGTGATAAAGAAATAGATTTAGATCTTTGTAAAGTCAAGCAATTGGTCATAAATGGCCAATGAAAAGTCTGTTATATGTCAATATAGATGTAAGTGTTGGATTCTCATTATGTCGATGCGAGACTAGTGAGATAGTCCATATGGAATTCTTATTCCACCTATTTGTATATAAATGAGAAGCTTCCGCCAAAAGAGTAAAGTAATTTCAAATTCAGAAATTCATCAATGAAGATTCAAGCCTAAGTCTATACATATAATTAAACAGAATCAAAGATTATTGTTTTGTCGAAGCCTCTTGACCGAATTACACAGTGAAACAATAGAGCAAGGCGATGACGATAAAGTAGGAAATGAGTTAAATGGTCGTGGAGACGGTTTTAGAACACTGGTAACTTGAGATCTGATTTCAATAATAGAATCTGCTGTCATGTCTAATGAATCACACCGAGAAAGCCAAAGTAAATTATTGATTTCTATCAACTTGTTCCTTAGAATTCGATTCCGTATAATATTTGTTTTCTATGTTGTTAATATTCCTACTCGCTGGAAGATTCTAAAGCGTATGATCACTTCAAGTTCGGGATCATAACTGATTTGTTTGAAATATCCATCAACCGCTGAAACCGTTGCGAAGAGGATGAGGACGATTGAAACTCCAAATTTGATTTTCTGTTTGAACTCCTGTTTTGATTGTTAAAGCTCTAAATACAACATTTCAACATTTTGCCTCGATCTCTCATACTTGACTTCTAATCACTCTATCATCTTGGAGTATTTTGCTACTCGAGAGACTGATCATGAAAAAGATTTGGCGGATATTGCAGCGCAATTGAAGACCAAGGTAGGTGAGGTAGAGTCGTTACACGAAGAGTTGACTTTGATTGTTGCGCCAGAGGAAGGGTTTCATTTGTTTGATAGAGCGAAGAAAATTATAAGTCTTCATAACAAGACATCACAAATCAGAAATAAGCTAAGCGATTGATGGTGATAACATCATCAATAAAAGATGTACTCCTTAAAGTACAGATATCAGACTCCCGAAAAGCTCTGTATCTAATACAAGAGCAAATGAAAAGAGATATGAGCTAACTAATATATAGAGATGATAGCTGAATTGAATGAAATATAAAATTTAATCTCAAAAGCTCACAAAGTGAATACATAACTGATAATCAGAAATCTTAAAAATCTCTTATGTGATTGCATAAGATAGCAAATGAAAATTTTACAATACAGATGAGAGATTTAAAAGCCATAACTGGCTCAAGATCGAATGAAGGAGATATATGACTTAACTCATGTATTAAGTTATTATCTGGATTGATTATGGCGTAAAACAAAAAAGCTCATATAATAAGAGTATGAATAATAAGTCAGAATTCCTAAAATGATCAAGCAGAGAAATAATGAATCAAATATGAAACTCCGAAGAGAAACTAGAGTTTCTTGTGCTTGAGAATCTCAAAGAAATAAAAAGATATGAAATACAGATGGTGCTTGTTCAGTGGAAACACCACAAAAGTTCGTATTAGTCTTGGGAATCCGGATATCATAAAAAGCTATCTGCCCAAGTCTGTTCGAACATATCTAACTTCGGGGACGAAGTTTGTGCGTGGTGGAGCCCATTCTGTAACAACCTAACTTTTAGCCCAAATAAATATCTGATTATCGAACCAAAAATGTAATTTTATTACATTACTTTGAATTATAATTTAATTAAGTCTTTGAAATATTTTAATTAAATTATATAAATATTTAAATTATGATTTATGATTTAATAAATTATTAAGATAATTAAATAAAAGATATATAAGATACGAAAGTAATAGTGGGTTAAGTAGCAAACATAACTAGTTAGAGTATATAAACGGAATTTAAGTTTAGAAAATCAGATTTCTCTCTCTCTCTAGACTCTCTCTCTAAGATTTTCTCTCTCTACTCTCTCTCTACATCTCTCTAAGATTTCTTCTAAACCGACCGTCGGATCATCAAGATTTATACGTCATCGGGAAGATCTCGAAGAATACTACAAGAATATACGGTTGCATGTAGGATTACACACGAATTTGAGGTAATTATTGACTAAACTCCCTAATTTCAATATTAGATACCGAAACCTAGGATTAAATAGTAAGAAATTTAGGTTGCATGTTTAAAATTTCTGAAGATTATGGTAAATTTAAGTTAACAGAAGTATCAGAAACAAAATCTACGGATTAATTCATTCAAATAAGTTCAAAATCTGAAATTTTAAGTAAAAATGTGTTTTGACAAAAAATAATCTATTTTGAATGATCTTGAACGAATTATGATGTTATGGATAAGGAAAATTGTATAAAAACACTTAATTAATGATAACACCACTTTATATTTCATTGCATGTTACTAAAAAGTGTTTTTGGGCAATTTTAATAAAAATCCGTAAGTTGCGACCTGCATATCTGCATGTGAACTCGGCGAGTTCATAGGGGAACTCGGCGAGTTCCCAAGAACACTTGAATATTTCTTCAAAAATTCATAAGTATTGGATCCGAATTCGGTTGGGACCCGAATTCGGATGAGAACCGAAATAAGTTTTGGACCTGAAATAGAACCGAACTCGGATGTGTCCGGAATCCGGTTTTGGGTCCGTACTTCGGACGTGAACTCGGCGAGTTCACCAAGCCAACTCGGCGAGTTCTCTGCGCTTCTTGTACAATTCGAATGAAGTGTCAAAATTTCGGATGGTGCCCCATCTCGGTTCATATTTCGGATGACTCAATTCGGACCAACTTCGGATGTGTCATTTCGGATGATTTAGAACCGAATCTGGATAATCCGAATTCGGATGGTCCTAATCTGAATGCAGTATTTATAATTCAAAATATATATATACAACAGATTCCTTATATAAATATGAATGATCAAATATTGAAATCAAGATCTATAAAATTAAGAAATACCATCAAATAGAAATCATATGAATATATATATGCACGATCACATATGATCAGATTTCCGAAAATGCAATCTTATGAGACTTTGAGATTAAAGACCAACGAATGAACATTGAATTTATTATTCAAATGATTCTGAGGCTAATAAATATCAATAATGATATGATTAACAGATTGAGAGCAACTGAGCCAGAGCCAGAAAGTGCAGATAACCAGTAACAGTGAGTTGTAGATTTCATTTTTAACTGCATATTATGTGAATTGAGACTTTTGTTGCATGATTCTGATTTATTGATATTCTGATCTTGAGCTTATTGAAATATTGTCATAGTATATTTACTATGATTTGTTGAGCTGAGTAATTCTTCTTCTAGATTCGATTCTTTGACGAGTCATTTGATTGTTAAGCTTAACACCATCACTATTGCTCAGTGTTGGGTTAATGTTAGGCTTATGATGTGCTGATTTACGTGATGAAAGCACAGAGGGTAGCTAGAGCTGAGCATTCCGATGATATCCATATAGAGCTTTTACTGGTAACTAGCCCAGTACGTGGCTGATCCCCAGTAATGATGCGTGTGTATGGATTATCATCATCCGAGCATTCCTTATGAATTTGTCTAAAAGTCTCAAGAGCAACAACAGTTTTATAACTGGGAGCTGAGCAAAAGTCGCGCATCAAAAGAGCATTAATTGGCCAATGACCCTTCGAGATTGAGCTGTGCATGAGCCTAGTGCAGTGCATATAGAGCTGAGCCGTGCATGAGCCGAGTGCAGTGCATGTGCTTCCGCGTTCATAATTGCATGTTAAATGTGAAATTCTACATTCTCACTAAGCAAATAAGCTTACCCGTTGTTGCATTATTTTTCAGGTAAAGGCAAAGGATTGGCTGGACCTAGTTCTTAGGTCGGGACTTGAAAGAGCTTGAAGTACATTAGAACCTGTTCCAATACCTTGGTACTTAGCAGATGATAGAGCTTTGGGGTTCGGGTCTAGTTTATAATATGTGATTTGATGTAATAGTCTAGATGTTTGTACCTTGCTACTTAAATTTGTCTCTGTTTATAATTTAACTTTAATTCCGCACTGTTAATTTTATCTTAGTTTCCTGATTGATATTGCATTGCTAATGGGACCTAGACTTGAGACCTTTGAGAAATCAGAGGGTCTCACAATAACATTATCAACCACTTCGAATGTTGATGCATCTTTAGTCTCGTTGATCAAATACACAACTTTAAGTTCAACAAAAACCTTAAAAGCAATCACACACATTAAATATGAATAACTAATGGGATTTCATGTGTCACACTCCTAACCTGATATTGTTCATTGAATCGGTGACATGTTGTTAATGTTGCGAGATCGTTGGATAGGAGGATGAAACATATGACTTGATGGTGTAGAGTTTATAACACCAGTGCCCGTATCCGGTTGTGTGAACTGGAGTTCCATCGGCACCAACTACTGTACGTGATGAAATAATCATTGGAACACTTGATCTTGTTGATGCATATGTAGTGCTATCCATGCGCATCGTGTCTATAAAAGTGCAAGCAATTATACGACTAATGACACACTTTAAACACAAAACATTTTTTTGTGCAACACACACCACTAACCTGACGTTCTTTCACTACACATAAGAATGTTGGAACCATTGTCAACATGATCGATAATACCAGGTGGTTGATCCATAACATGCCAAGCATTTTCCTGAGCAGCGGGTCTCCCATGACGACGATTGGGTGTAACAGTAGATGCATTGGTGTTAGTATATGGCGTTGAAGCCAAACGGCCGTGACAATTACGTCGCCTAACATCTTTTGTTCGATCAAGTATAACATTTTCTGATCGCCTTACATTTGGCAGTATGCTACGATGTATAGTCTGAGAAGTTAAAATATTCGTAATATCACCAAACACTGACGCGTTTTGGGTAGTTGAATTTTGAGTGTTGTCGGTATTAGACATGTTGGTTGTATCCTAAAGGCAAAATGTATAATATGTTTATCAACGTACAGTGAAATGAAAGATATAATTACACAAATTAAAAAAATGATAATCTGTAAATTTACAAATACATTGCATGCATGTTAACTATTGACATATAAAATGAAATCAAATACACGTAGTCCTATGCATGAAACACAATACATACGCGACATTTCATTTGACATTCAAAAATACACATTTGTATTCAAAATTGAAGAGATCAAGTGTTGTAAGAAACGTATACATAGCAACAAATAAGTATACATGTTACGCATTTTTTTTGCATTTTAAAAACAATGTTTTCTCCGATGGTTATAATTAATGTATTTGCTGATGTTGAATTCATTTTTTGTTATATTATTAGTCGTGTTTATATGAATGAACAAATATACGAATTATAATTATTATTGAAATCTACTACTACATTTTTTTTTGAATGACAATATAACCAACATATAAATGCCAACAGTGAGAAGTATGGGTAAAATGTGAGAAATATGAGAAGAAAAAAAATTATTTACTAAAAATATGAGAAAAGTATTAAATTTTAAGCGTAAAATACTTTGTTTTTAATGCAAATAAATTGATTCTAACTATTTACTTAAGAGGATTGTAACATCAAGAACTGGAAATATGTCAGTGTTGAAATGATAACATAGTGAAAACTATATTGGATCAACATCTAAAAGTACTATAATATAACATAATGTATGATTAATAAAATAATATATATACACACACTCACACAGTACATATGTATTAATGTAAAAAAGTATGCGTTAAACAATAGACATTTATATTTTAAATAAAGAGTTTATTTTGAAAACATAATAATTTTTTTTTAATATAAACGTCAAACTAATATGTGATATAGCTTTTTAAAACTTGAATACTGGCGGTAACGAACTTTACGTTTTAAATAAAAACATTATATAATGAACTAACAATTTGTAAATGTAAAATAAGGTAATGGTTACATATGCATAAAAAATTGCGTTAAAAACAAAAATTTGTATAATAAACGAAACGGTTTACGTATTAGAAGACGTGATTGTTTAATTATATCCACTAATTCCTAAAACTAAAGTATTAGCATAATAGTCCGTACATTATTTTTTCCTAATAGAAAATATGATGGTAATTACCGGAATTAGTTGTTTAAAGTAAGAATATAGTATAACAAATTAATTTACTTTAGGTTGTTTTTGTTAAATATATACATGTGTGTGTGTCTATATATAGGTTCAACTGAGTACGAATTATAATGCAGCGCACTAGAGTGTACCACTATTAAATTTTTTATTTTTGAAATTATATTTCGTAAACACGTTTTAATTAAAATTACAAAGATTATATATTAATTTAATGCACATTCACACATTCTAAGTAAATGAAATCGTATATTACATAAATGTACATTCACATATATGAAAATTTATTTAAGTGTATGTTGACATCATTTTCAATTGTTACTGGGTTTTATTAAAAAATATATAAACGTATTTGGTTTTAAGAAATATATAAAGATATTGGGTTATATATATATATATATATATATATATATATATATATATATATATATATATATATATATATATATGTGTGTGTGTGTGTGTGTGTGTGTGTGTGTGTGTGGGTGGGTGTGTATAGAATATGGTTCGAGAGAGTACCACCCATTATGCAGTGCATCGTACCACCTTTAAAAAACTTTTTTTTTTAAATTTTTTTCGTAAACATGTTTTAATTTAACATTATGGAGATCATATGTATCTTTCACTTACATACACATCTCCTAGCTCATGATAAATGATGTGAACACACTTATATAATTTTGAATATATGTGAACGTACATTTATGTGATGTGTGTTTTCATTCACTTAGAGCGTTCGGATTTGCGTGAAATTTACATATGATCTTCATAAAGTTAATTAAAACATGTTCATGAAAACAAAATTCAAAAAAATTGCTTTTATGGGTGGTATCTTCTGGTACGCTGTATAATAGGTGATACTCACTTGAACACACATACACGCGCGCACACACACACACACACACACATATATGGCCAATTGTAAAAAATAGAAACAACTTTATGTAATTTTAGCATTTATAGCAACATTATTTCTTTTTTATTATTAATAACATCGACTTTTATATTTTTTATCATTTATAGGAAAAGTTAAAAAAGTTGTTTTTAAATGATAAAAATAAAACAAAAGGTAATGCTATGAAGGAACAAAATACAAAATTTGATGTTATTCATATGAAAAATACAAAACTTGATGGTATTTGTGATAAAAAAATAATGTTGTTATAAAGGATAAAAAATAAAAAAAAAATTGATTATTATTTCTAGAAGTAGTATATATATATATATATATATATATATATATATATATATATATATATATATATATATATATATATATATATATATATATATATATATATATATATATATATATATATATATATATATATATGGGAGTGGATCAAATGAGGACTGTGCTTAAAATGAGGACGGTAAGAACTAATGAAAAATCACCACATAAGCAATATTCTTTACTCTCTTTGAAGGGCATTATGGACATTTAATTGATTATTATATTTGGTAAAATGATAAATTTTATTATTTAAAAAAAATGAATTTATACAAATCTTTTCAAAATCTCGGTCAACATATATGTTGAAAAAAATTTCAAATCACCAACCCTATCATCGGTCAACATAATATCAATTTCAAAATTGATAACCCAAATTGAATATATCTATTTCTTATTATTTTGTAAGATTTTCAACACAATCTCAATAAAAAGTTAAAAAATCGTATTTTATTAAATTAGTTGTTTTTATTTATAAATATCATAATTTGTTTCATTTATCAAAATTCCGCAATTGTGCATCATCCAATATGTCGTTACCCAAGAATGATTCACAATTTTTCTTTGTTTTCATTTTGTTACATGTGCACGTTTTTTAATTGTATATGCCCTCGTCAATTTTTAATTGTAACATTCCCTCATCAATTTTGAAACATTGTATATAATATATTTAAAATTCGGTGTTGCTTTGAATATTGTGAACCACATCATCTTTTATTGTAAACATGCCCTCATCGATCATTCATGAATAAATATGCATTTGTTGTCATTGTGAATCATATTTTGAATGTTCACAACCAAGAAATATTTGTGACTGTATGTGTGTTCAGAAACAAGAAAAATAGTGAATCATTATTTGAATGATAAATGAAATTAAAAACCTCCTGCCGTGAACCAACTCTTTGGACTCCAAACTCACGGTAAACCACTCCACAATCCCCTCTCTGACCGATACTCTCCTACACACTGGGCACCGCCGTGAACCGTCGTCTTCAACTACCGTGAACCACACACACCTACTCAATGCATGTCGCCGTGAACCACACCCCTGCTCCTCACTCTCTGCAGCCGTGAACCACCTACCTCCGCTCTTCCTCTCCGCCGTCAATCGCCTGAAACCCGTGATTCATCAACCTACCGCTGTGAATCGCAAACCACCAGCGCCGCCGTGAATCGCAAACCACCAGCGCCGCCGTGAATCGCAATCCACCAGCACCGCCGTGAATCGCAATCCACCAGCGCCGCCGTGAATCGTAATCCACCAGCGCCGTCGTGAATCGCAAGCCCCAGCATCGTCGTGAATCGCAAGCCCCAGCGTCGTCGTGAATCGCAAGCCCCTGTGCCGCCATGAATCGCAATCCACCAGCGCCGCCGTGAATCGCAATCCACCAGCGCCGCCGTGAATCGCAGGCCCCAGCGCCGCCGTGAATCGCAATCCACCTGCGCCGTCGTGAATCGCAAGCCCCTGCGCCGTCGTGAATCGCAGGCCCCAGCGCCGCCGTGAATCGCAATCCACCTGCGCCGTCGTGAATCGCAAGCCCCTGCGCCGTCGTGAATCGCAAGCCCCTGTGCCGTCGTGAATCGCAAGCCCCTGTGCCGTCGTGAATGGCAAGCCTCTGTGCCGCTGTGAACCTCCTCTCAAACCCCCCAAATCCGTGAATAAATTCGATTCCTACCTAATTAATAGTATATATTTGCCAAAAATATAATGGTGCACAGATGACGAAATTACCCTCTACATGTTTTAAAAGGGGTATGAAACTCTAATTAATTACAAATTTGTCACATTGGATCCTATTGGTTGATTCACAAATTCTAGCAATTTCATTTGTTCTTACCGTCCTCATTTTAAGCACGGTCCTCATTTTATCCTCACACACACATATATATATATATATATATATATATATATATATATATATATATATATATATATATATATATATATATATATATATATATTTATTTATTTATTTATTTATATATATATTACAAAGCCACACGCATACAAACTTTTTATTGGGTTTTATATTAAAAAACTTGTAAATGTTAAGTTCCAGAATCGTAAATCCAGAAATGAATTGGGTAAAATAATCCGGCCCATTGCATGTGTATGTATATGGTGTTAACCCTAAAGCGCCTCCAACAAATATCTTCCACAATGTACGCATTTGTCTTACTGTCAATATCTATCTCTATCTCTACCTCTCTATCTCTCTCTACGTCTCTCTCTCTCTCTACGTCTCTCTGTTATCTCTCTATAACATAAAAGTACCTACATTACGGTCTAAAGATGTCGACGGTATGGATTGAAGGCGGTGGTTCAACCAGACAAAAACTGATGACCTCGTCGGAATGAATCGGACCTGGTGGTGCCACCGCATGATAACCGATGCATGTCGGTCGTGGTCTCATTTCCGGTGTTTGACGAGTACGATCTTCAGGTAAAATCTGGTTATTTGTGGAGCCGCAACTGGTTCCACGGCAGCTGCACACATGGCTGCAAGTGGTTCCAATTGTAGGCGGTGGACGAATGTTTCCCAAACGCAGATCCAGATCTTTTTTGGCATGCAAACCAATGTCGTAGTGATTAGCTATTTTTTTATATAGATGTGACACAGCTGGTTCCACCGTAGCCAAATATATGACCGGAAAATATAGTTTATTTTAAATCCAGATCTCTTGGCAATGATGGAATGGTTGTTCCAACGGACTCGTAATCGGTTCAACCTCCTAGCCAAATTATTCACAATTGCGCACATATAATTTCTTGTAAAGATTGTAGATCTTACGGTTGTTCCAACGTACTCGTAGTTTTTTTTCTTTTTATTTGAAAGGCTTTCTAAATACGGGTTTATATCAGTAAGAAATAGTATTGATCTATTTGAATATTTTTATTTTTTAACATCAGATCTATTTTTTATGTTAACAATTTTTTACACAGATCTGCATCAGATCTATTTTTTATGTTAACAATTTTTTTTCACAGATCTGCATTATAGATCTGACGATGCTTTCACCTTACATGTGTTAACCTTTGTAGTTTTTGTTTTATTTCATTGTAAACATTTTATAATACGAAACAAAATCCGTGAATTAAACTTTATAGATATACATTTACATATCTTGCATTTCACTCGATTCTGATGTTTCTATCATTCACGAATGTATTTGTTGTTTTAATTGAGCTACAAACGCTCACACATATATTTTGTTTTCAAACATTACAAATGTGTTTTACAATTTAAGATTTTTGAGTTCAAGATATATTTTTGTTACGCGCCTACATTATAGATAATCTGTAACCTTCTTTATGTTATATTCGTAGTTTTTGTTTCATTTTGTTTGAAACGTTCTATAACTACGGGAATACATCACTGAAGCAGATGTTATAGATCTATGGGAATATGATTTTTTTTTATTTGGTCAGATTTATATGTTAACATATATATTCTTTGCATATTCATTTAATGTGTATCTAGTCTTCATAATATGCAACAGACCATGTTTTATATTTAGTTTTAATTTTTGATCTGATGTTCATTTAAGTACATACACACACACACACACACACACACACATATATATATATATATATATATATATATATATATATATATATGTGTGTGTGTGTGTGTGTGTGTGTGTGTGTTGGTTTTGTGATTTCGTTGCTATCCTATTCAATTGGTAGGATATTATTTGAATAAATCTTTTTTCTGTTTAATTTTTCACAAATGTGAATGGCCCGTATACAATGAGAGTTTAAACAGTTGTAAAATGGTAAGTCATTTATACAATTAGCATTGTTATTTTAAAAAATCTTTAATTAATGACTATTAATATCCAAGTATTTGTATTGCAGATATAACATGGACTTCATTAGAGTATTAGGTTTCATAATTTTTTTAGGGTTAATATTGAAAAAACCCTACGAAGTTTCATGAATTTATCGATTAAGTCACTATACTTTTTTTCCGAGTGTTTAAGTCCCCTAGACAGTTTTTGTCTTATTCAAAACTATATATTTGACCTGTTTAGCAGGTCACTAACAGGTAAATGTTACAGTGACCTAAACAAGAAAAAAGAAAGTCCAGTGACTTAATCGTGAAAATTGGAAAAGAGAGTTGGTTTTTTTAACAATAAACTATTCGAGTAACTGATTGGTTTACCTGTTAAGCAGGTCAAAAATATATAGTTTTCAATAAGACAAACATTGTTCAGGGACTTAAATACTCGGAAAAAAAGTTCAGTGACTTAATCGATAATTACATGAAAGTCCGTGGGGTTTTTTAGATATTAACCCTTTTTTATTGTATGTAGCTTAGGTTATATCTTTTCATTTAAAATTTGATTTGTAATAAGGTGTTCTTTTTCATAATTGTTGTAATTACTGTCAACAACGGCAACCGAGGGACATCACAGAAAGCAGAATCCTCACACCACATTAAGTTGTGGTGCTACGTAAGTTTTCTCGTTTCTCTTCTCTTATCTTTAGAAATCAAGTTATTGTTCTGTATTTTTTAAATTAATTATAAATAATGAGTTATAATTATCAATTATTAACGTAATAGTATTGGAATCCTTACACAAGTAGCTGGTAGGATAATAAAATAGACGAATACGTAAGAATTACCAAAGATATGATATGAATGCTAGTTGGTAGTAAAAGTATTGGAGTGATGTGATATTTACATTATTTTTAAAGGACTATGCACTGTAATATAAAAAATAGTAAGATGAATAAAAATGTAAAATAAAATACATGGACATAAATGTTTGTGTGTGTGATTTAGGCAACACCCTAATAAATTTATTAGTTTATATACTATTTCAAAAATACAAAACTTATAAAATACTACGTTTACATTATCCTAAAAGACAATGATAATAAAATCTTTAAATAGATATAAAATAAAATAAATCAATCTTTTTTATATGTGTTTGTTGTCACAAATGATTCGTGACATGTAACACCCTCTTTTCACACATAAATGCCACGTCAATATATAAACATAAGGGCAGCATCGCAAGCATCTCATAGTACACATGTCATAGGATTAACTGAAAACACTGATAATTAAAAACTTTAATACAGAAGTCGTCACAACATGTCGCATGCTAATACAGATAACTGTGGAACAAACTGTCATACATCAACTACTGATAGCTAACACATATGCTGATCAGCTACAAATACAGATAACAATTTTCGAAGTCTATTATCAAGAGACAGCCAACACATGCACAACTCTGATCTATCTTGGCTCCTACTTCGGCGGCTGCTGCGGCGACTGTGACCCCGCTGTATGACTGCCTGAGACATGTAAGACTCGAAAATGTAAGCTGGGAAGCTCGTGAGTACGCGAGGGTTAGACTCTGCAGATAACAACACCTAACATACACAAAACATATAGCTCAACACGTATAACACAAAGCTCAATGTTCCTACACGTCTCTGCTCAAGGGGACGCCGTTTCCCCAGCTAACAGGCCGCACACAGCATCGGTTAGCTACTTAATAGGCACAGGAGCGACCTGGCGATAACACTGTTGTATATATACGGTCTCATACTTCGTAACTGGTTAGGAACAGGCAGCCTGCACGATCACATATCGCGGATACCTACAACTAAAACACATATAGTACGTATAGGGTAGATAGAATCATACATGCGTGCCCTTATCTCTGTCTCATACATATATCACAATATACACAACATAACTCGTAAAACAAATGCGCTTTAAAAAGAACTCGAGTACTCACCGATTACCCAAAATCGATTGAAACCAAAAACTTTAACGCGGCTCAGTATGCGATCGGCTCAAACCTGTAAGCATAACGGATCCCACACATTAATCACCAACTCAACTGATACGCGATACGGACCCAAACACAATTACGGTAACTGAGACACGACACACATCTCAAACGAACCCCCGAAGCCCCAAAACCCAATCGGCCCAACCCCAGCCGGATCGCGGACCGCGCCCAGCCACCGCGGCCGCGCTCCTGCCATCGCGGTCACGCTCACGCGACTGTAACCGCTCTCTGCTCGTTGTTCATGGCAAAACCAGAGGTGTTTTCACCTCCATACTCGATTTCCAGCACCAAAATACTCCTATTATCACTACTAGACTACTTTTACAATTTTAGGAATCAAAAACCCCCAACTTCACATACCCAACTCGAATTTATGCTACCAAAAATTTTGAATCCTTACCTCTTTGAACTTCAAGAACACAAACAAGATGAAGAACACCAATTTCAGCACCCAAATCGATTTCTTGATGATCTCTTGCTGCTCCTGGACACTTCTCACGCACACACTTCTCTGATTTTGCAAAAAGGGGAAGAAAGGAGGAAACGTTTCAAATGGAAGCTCATATATATTCTTTCCATAATTAGTAAGCCCCGGAACCAAATAATCCGAACCCGATACCACTTTTTCACTATTAATATCCTTTTAAACCAATTAAATCCACGATCTCATAAATATTAATAATCCACTAATTAATAATCCGGCGCCACGAATCACTCGGTCCCGACACGTAAAATCTACGAAACGGGATTCAATTGGACCAACTCATTAATATTAAATTAAGAGCCAATAAATTAAATCCATGTACCAGGCTCAAATCCGGAATGTTACAAATCCTCCACTCTTAATAAGATTCCATCTCGGAATCTAGCTCGAAGACTGAAACAGCTGCGGATACCGGCTTCTCATCTCGGTCTCGGGCTCCGAGGTAGTGCTAGTAACCTTATGGTGTCTCCACTGAACAAGTACTAACACGATCTCTTTATTCCTCAATTTCTTCACTTTACGGTTAGTAATGGCCTCGGGCTGCTCGACGTATCGCAAGTGGTCGTCCACGGTGATCTCAGATAACGGCATATACTGATCGTCCTTGGCCAGACACTTCCTTAAATGTCTCACATTAAAAGTGTCGTGGACTCTGTCCAACTCGCAAGGTAGTCTCAATCTATACGCCTGATCTCGGACTCTGGCGATAATCTCAAACGGACCGATGTACCGCGGACTCAGCTTACCTCTATGCCTGAATCGGATAACTACTTTCCATGGTGATACTTTCAAGATAACACGGTCCCCAACATTGAACTCAAGCTCAGTCAGACGACGATCGGCAAAACTCTTCTGTCGGCTCTGCGCAACTCTCATATGCTCGCGGATAATTGCCACCTTGTCGCTCGTCTCCTGTAACAACTCAGGCCCGCTGATAGGTCGCTCACCGACCTCGCCCCAACACACATGGGTTAGGCACTTACGCCCGTAAAGTGCCTCAAACGGAGCCATTTTGATGGAGGTATGGTAGTTGTTGTACGCGAACACAACTAACGGCAAATGCACATCCCAACTATCACTGAAATCTATCGCACACGCTCAGAGCATATCCTCAAGAGTCTAATTCGTCCGCTCTGTTTGCCCGTCTGTCTGAGATCTGTACGCTGTGCTCAAATGAACTCTCGTCCCCAACTCACGCTGAAAGCTCTGCCAGAATCTCGAAGTAAACCGCGTATCTCGATCAGACGTAATAGATCTCGGAACCCTGTGCCTTGAAAGCACTTCATTAATGTACAACCGAGCTAAGTGCTCCATAGTAATTGTGCCCCGAACAGCTAGGAAATGAGCACTCTTCGTCAGTCGATCCACTATCACCCAGATCATATCATTGCCTCGAACCGTGCGTGGAAGTCTAATGATAAAATCCATCGTAATATGATACCACTTCCAATCGGGGATCTCCAGAGGCTGCAGATGCCCGTGAGGCTTCTAATGCTCGGCTTTAACACGCAGACAAGTCATACATTCCTCAACATATCGGCCCACATCTCTCTTCATCCCAGGCCACCAGTAGAACTCACGCAGATCTCTATACATCTTGGTGCTCCCAAGGTGGATGGACAATCTTGATCTGTGCGACTCGTCTAATATCAACTGCCGAAGATTACTGACTCTCGGAACCCAGACTCGGTCGTGAAATATATACAGCCCTCTGATGTCTCTGCTCAGAACATTAAGCTACCCAGTGAGTCGCTCTCTCTTCACATTCTCTGCCCTCAAGCCCTCTAACTGAGCCAGTCTCAAACTCTCAATAAGGGTCGAGGTGACCTCGAGTCTCGCTGCTCGGGAAACCATAGTCTGGCCGCACGCCTTACGGCTCAGCGCATCTGCCACCACGTTGGCTCTACCCGGATGGTACTGGATCTCACAGTCGTAATCCTTCAGTAGCTCTAAACTGCGTCGCTATCTCATATTCAGCTCTTTCTGACTAAACAGATACTAAAGACTCTTGTGATCTGTATACACTACAAACCGAGACCCGTACAGTTAATGACAACAAATCTTCAATGCAAACACTATCGTGTCTAACTCAAGGTCGTGCACGGTATGATTCTCCTTGTAGGTCTTCAACTATAGCGACGCATATGCTATCACCTTGCTCCGCTGCATCAGAATACAACCTAACCCAGTACCCGGCACATCCCAATAGACAACGAAATCCTTTGTACCCTCTGGTAGCGCTAACAGTGGAGCCTGACATAACCGGGACTTCAACTCTCGAAAAGCTAACTCCTGCTCATCAGACCACACAAAAGGAATGGACTGTCGTGTCAATCTCGTCAACGGCATGGCAATCCTCGAAAAGTCCTGAATGAAGCGGCGATAGTACCCGGATAAACCCAGAAAACTGCGAATCTCAGGTACAGTCTTTGGCGATTCCCAACTCATAACGACCTCTATCTTTGCTGGATCCACTATAATACCCTCGGCGCTCACAACATGCCCCAGAAACTGGACCTCACACTACCAGAACTCACACTTGGAGAACTTTGCATACAGTCTCTCCTATCGCAGCACAGTCAAAACCTCTCGCAAGTGCTGCTCATGGTCCTCGGCATTCCTCGAATAGATCAGGATGTCATCGATGAACACTATCACGAACCGATCCAACATAGATCTACACACCATGTTCATCAAATCCATGAAAGCTACGGGTGCGTTAGTCAATCCAAATGGCATAACGAGGAATTCATAATGGTCATAACGTGTCCGAAACGCAGTCTTCGGAACATCCTCGTCTCTAACTCGCAATTGGTGATAACCTGATCTCAAATCTATCTTCGAAAAGAAACTCGATCCCTGTAGATGGTCAAACAAATAGTCGATGCGTGGAAGCGGATATCGGTTCTTTACCGTCACTCTGTTCAACTCTCTATAGTCGATACACATATGCATAGTACCGTCCTTCTTCTTCATAAACAAAATGGGCGCTCCCAAGGGGACGAACTCGGATGAATAAATCCACGATCCAATAGCTCCTGAAGCTGTGACATCATCTCTCACATCTTAGTAGGTGCCAGCCTATAAGGCGTCTTCACAATAGTCACCGCTCCAGGGATAAGGTCTATACGGAACTCGACTTGACGATCTAGCGGTAACCCAGGCAACTCCTCTGGGAATACCTTAGGGACCTCTCTTATCACTGGGATATCCTCTATGGTCTTTTTCTCTTTTCTTGCGTCAACAACATAAGTCAGGAAGGTCTCACACCCCTTAGCAACATACCTCTGAGCTCTGGCCAAAGAAACTATACCAATCTCACCCCGGCGCCTCTCGCCATACACAGTAACAATCTCACGGTCTGAAATAGGTATACGGATCATCTTCTTTTCACATAGAATGTCGGCCTGTCTGGCTGTCATCCAATCCATACCCACTATCATGTCGAAACTACCGATCTCTATTGGCAGCAGATCAATCAGAAACTGATGCGCATCTATCTCAATAACACAGTCTCTGAATACCCGGCTCGCTAACGCCATACTCCCATCCACTCTCTCAACAACCAACGAAACAGATAAAGCAGTAGAAGGCACAGAAAAGTATGCGTAAAACATAACAGATATATACGAGCGATGCGCTCCAGAATCAAACAAGATACGAGCGCTAAGCCCATTCAGAATGTACGTACCAAAAACAACATCTGTAGACTCTCGGGCCTCCTCTGCAGTAGCCTGAAATACTCTACCACGGCCTCTGGGCACTGAATCACGACGTCTCGACAAAGCAGCCTCAACCCTAGTCTCACTAGTACTCGCTCCCTGTACAGCTGGTGGCGCATCCGGACAGTCTCTGGCAATGTGACGGCTTCCCACAGTGGAAGCACGGAGAATCCCTCGAAGTGCAAGTAAAGGAGGTGTGACCGTACTGCCCACAGTGATAACAACGCGGCTGCTCAGGCATACAAGATCCAGAATGACGACGGTGACATCTCTGACAGTCTCTCTCTCCAGATGAGCTATCAGCCCGGCTCCCTGATGGCTGGGACCCCTGCCCCACACTGCTCTGACTCTGGCTGGGAGCACTGAATCGTGACGTCTGTCCCTGACTCTGATCCTGACCGGACCTCCTAGACCGGCGATCTCTACCTCTGTCTCTGCGAAACCAAGAACTCTGTCCCTGAACCTGCTGCTGCTCGGGCTGGCTCTCTCTCGGCACCTCCCGGGGCTCTCGCCAATAACTAGGGGACTGCTCAGACGTCCCCGTCCTCTGTCTCTATGTCGGAGGCTGACCCCTCTGTCTCTCTTTCTCTCTCTCTTTAACCCGAGCCATCTCCAAGGCCCTCGCGAATGTAGGAGTATCATGAAGTCTGACAAATTCACGAATATCAGACCGCAAACCATCAATGAAAGCATCAACCTTCCGGATCTCTGTATCGACGTGCTGAGGTACAAACTGAGAATACTCATTAAATATATCCACATATTGTTGAACTGCCATGCTACCCTACTGAAGGTGTAGAAAACGACGCTTCATCTCCCGGCGCTCGTCGCGGGGAATATACTGTAACTCAAAAATAGCACAAAACTGCTCCAAAGACATGGCATACGTTGCAGATGTATTCATAGATGACTAAATGGACTTCCACCACTACGAAGCCCCTCCTATCAATAGATAGGTCGCATAACCGACCATATCTCGCGGGTCAACATGGGCGAATCGGAAAGCCGCCTCTATCTCTCTCTCCCAAGCAATAGACGCACCCGGCTCACCATCGCCTCTAAACTAAGGTGGGACTCCTGTCACGAAGTTCTTAAAGGACCCACCTCGCTGAGTAGAAGAAGATGCACTAGCCCCTGTCTCAGTACCAGTAACTGGCAGAGGATCTGCCCTCTGACCCTAATCTTGTTTGCGGTAGAACTCTGCCAAAACCTCTCGATGCTTTGACCGACGGATATACTCGTCTTCCGCTGGTCTCTCTGGTCCTGATCGTTCATATAACACCTTGCCTTTTATTTGCATTTTTATTTTTAGGTATTTTGAGCAATTTGCGTAAAATGATGTAATTTCGAGATTTGGTATAAATAGGGGCTGAGAGCTCATTTTCTCATTTTTTGCAAGCCAAATTCCTTTCCAGAGCTCCTCTCTTTAGAATTGAACTTCTCTCTAGCTTTTCTCCCAAACCGACCGGCCAAATCTCGCGTTCTATACGTCATCGGAAAGAACTCGAAGAGTACTACACGGATCTGCAATTGCATGTGTGATTTGATTCGGATTTGAGGTAAGAAATGTCATTTTCGACTTCTGCATTTTCGGTTTGAAATACAAAATTCGAGTTTATTGTTTTTAGGCGATTTAAAGCTAATTTCGTATGAATTTTAGCTAGAATATGATAGATAATGTATAATATAACTAAACCGAGGCTTATTACTTAGATTATTTGTGGATTTGAGGCTTGAAATGCATGTTTAAAGCTGTAGCATATGAACAAACTCGAGAATGCGTAGAACAAACTCGAAAATAGATAGATCAGACTCGAATAGAGTTAAATTCGAGTATGGGGTTCGAATCTAGCCTTAGATTCGAATGAAGGTTCGAATCTAAGACCCCTTCGAGTCTGTCATCGAGTCTGACTCCCTATGTTCGAGTCTGTACCTTCGAATTTAGCATGATGAGGTTCGAATCTAACCATTTTTTTTTCGAATCTACCTTCGAATCTGTCTACATGTGCTCGAATCTATCCATTAAATTCGAATTTAATTTATAAAAATTAATGAGCAACGCGTAAATTAGCAAAATAAATAGCAAAATGATTAGTTAGAAGTTATGGCTTATAGATATAGGAATATTGAGCTAGCAATATTAATTTAGCACATGTTCTGTAATATTAAACTTCAGATATTATACATAAGCTGTTTAGCCCAGCTGCGAGTCAAAGCCAGTGCCAGTCTATATTGAGCCTAGATAAGCAAGTGCAAGCATTATAAAGCAATTTAAAGCGTAAATAAGCCTGAGCAAGCATTACAGAGCATTTCAAAGCATTTTCAGTACTGTGAGTAACAGTTATTCTTGTTTACATGTTTTATATGAAATTGAGACATAAATTGCTTCTATGTGACTTCTTTGGAATTCAATAGACTTTTGTGAGTGAAGGCGAACACTGTGGTACAGGTGATGCCCAGCTTAGCCGGATCTTACATTTGATCTATTAATATGCATATTTATCTGCTATCTGTTTATTTTTCTGCATACTATACAGCAAGCCTTGTTTTAGCGTTTCTTTGTGCATCTCATAAGCATTATATTTAGCGAGCAAGCAATTCTGATGTTCACCACTATCCCTTGAGCATTATGCGGGTAGCTAGCCCCGCATTACAGATTGATCATCTGTCAGCGGTAAACCCATAGTGGTGGCATCTCCGTTCTGCGTGAAATGTCTCAATTGTGCATCGTTCTTTCTGGGTATTAAAGCAAATGAGCAAGCAAGCAAGCAAGCAAGCAAGCATAACAGCCTTTATAGGCATTTTCGCCTCATATTTTACATGCATTCTTGAATATCTGTTTACTCACTAAGCTTTAGCTTACAGTTGCTACTTACAATTTTTACAGGAAAAGGTAAAGAACAAGCTGGACCTTCTGCTTAGGTCTATTATCTGATCTGCCCAGAGGACTTAGCTCATTTTCAGCTTGTGGTATAGCTTATGATGCCTTGGGTTTTGGGTAGCTGCTTTTATTTATGTTATGATGTTTTTAGCAACTTAGTACTGTAACCTTGAAGCATGTGTAGTGCAAGACTTATTGTAACGTTTTATTTAGCTTTATGCATTTATTGTTATTCCTGGGATAAGCAAGCGTGTTTTGAAGCAAGGATGTGACAGGATGGTATCAGAGCATTAGTTTGAGGGATTCAAGTGTTAGCAATAACACTTGGACTCAAACTTTTAAGCAAAGATATTAGCTTCGAATGTCTAGGCTTTAACTTGACCTGAGATAGGCTTTGACTTTGCTTTAGGAATTGGGAAATGGGGTAGAATAGGAGTTATGCCTATTCTTATGCAAGTATTATTTATATAATTTCAGAACATGTCTGGATCTGGTGAAGGAGCTGGAGGTGGACTCACTCCTGAACAGATCATGCAAATCATGCAAACTATGCTTAACGAGAACAATGAGCGTCAAGTTAAGTTCTTACAAGATCAGTTTCGTGCTCGTGATGAAGCCGAAACTAAGCGTAGAGAAGAACGTAGGAAACAACAGCATGATGACACTGGACGCCACAACGATGACACCGACGAGGAGGAAGCCCCTGTAGTCCCTCCTAAGGGCTGCAACTTCCGTTACTTTAAGGCTTGCGGAGCTCAACCTTTTAAGGGTGCTGCAAATTCGATCGAAGCGCTTGAGTGGATCACTGGCATCGAACGGATTTTTCTCATTAGTGACTGTGCTGAAGAATCAAAGGTCAGCTTCGCTACAACACTGTTCGAGGGTGGCGCTGTTATGTGGTGGAGATCTCAGGAAAACATGCACGGAGCCAACTGGATTAAGTCCCTATCATGGGATGAATTTAAAGTTATTTTCTTTCGTCAGTACTGCCCGGCTGATGAAAAGAAACGCCTGGAAGAGAGACTGATGTCTCTTACTCAGGGAACCAAATCGGTGACTGAGTATGAGATTGAATTCACCCGACTAAGCTTGCTGTCTGACTATCAAGTCGCTACTGAAGAGCGAAAGATCGATCGTTTTCTTATGGGTCTACATTCCGAGTATCAGAAGTTCTTGAAGCACCGGGGATATACCAACTATGCTGACTGTGTTGAAGCTGCTCGAATTCTCGAGCAGGATTTTATTCGAGCTGGAGGAGTTCCTACTTCCTCTATTAACCCGACATGTCCATCACCGCCCAAGAAATCGCGCACCGGAAGCTATTCTGGATCTTCATCTAGATATTCTCAGCCACAGCAGTTTCAGTACCGACAGTTCAGCTCGCCTACGGCACAGCAAACTCGATCTTATGCGGTACATTCTGAGCCGAGGCAGTGTCGCCGCTGCCAGAAGTCACACATTGGGCGTTGTAACCCCAATGATGTAAGGTGCTATGTGTGCAACGAAATAGGACATAGCAGTGAAGAATGTCCTAACAGAGTTAAAGTTTGCAACAATTGTTTACGCCCTGGACATAATGAGCATGCATGTACGCATCCGTTCAGCATGATTTACCCGAGTGCAGAGCATCATCCGCGATTGCAGCAGCAGCAATACCGACCTCAGCAACAACATCAACAACAACAGCAAAGACAAAATCAACCGGCCCGGCATAGCACATCGCGAGGAGGTTCTAGTCGCCGTAACGAGCCAACTAGGAGTCAGAATCGCGCATTCCAAATCACGGCTGAGCAAGCGAAGGAAATACCAGATGTGGTATCTGGTACGTTTCTTGTTAACTCTATCCCTGCTAGAGTTATTTTCGATTCAGGAGCCAATCGCTCTTTTATATCAAGTGCATTTGCATCTAAGCTTGGAATTACTCCGACAACTCTGCCTGTTATATTTGATATCGAAACGGCCAGTAACGTGTGCGTGTCCACCGATAAAATTTACCGCGACTGCATAATTCTGTTAGATAATTGCACGTTCCAACTTGACCTCATTCCTATGGACTTTCACGAATTCGACGTCATCGTCGGTATGGATTGGCTTGATCATCATGACGCCAACATTGTCTGCAAGAAGAAGTTGATAAAGCTCACTACACCGGATGGCCGCAGTATCTGCATCTATGGTGACAGAAAGAAAGGTGACTTATGTTTAATTTCTGTAGTCAAAGCTAGGAAACATATAGCTAAGGGTTGCGTGTCATACTTAGCATATGCAATAGATGCTAAGTCTGAAAAGAAAACTTTAGCCGAGGTACCGATAGCCTCTGAATTTCCAGATGTCTTTCCCGAGGACATCTCTGGACTCCCACCAGACCGTCAGGTGGAGTTCAGAATTGATTTAGTGCCCGGCGCGGCACCGATTGCTCGAGCCCCTTATAGACTTGCACCTGCTGAGATGCAAGAAATGATGAAGCAATTGCAAGAATTGCTTGACAAGGGACTCATACGACCAAGTTCATCTCCCTGGGGAGCTCCTGTTTTATTCGTTAAGAAGAAAGATGGGACTCTCCGGATGTGCATTGATTATAGGGAGTTGAACAAGGTAACAATAAAGAACAAATATCCGTTGCCCAGAATAGACGATCTTTTCGACCAGCTTCAGGGAGCCAGTTACTTCTCAAAGATCGATCTTAGATCTGGGTATCATCAGCTCAAAGTTCATGAAGAAGACGTCCCTAAAACGGCTTTCCGTACCAGATATGGGCATTACGAGTTTCTTGTTATGCCCTTTGGCCTTACAAACGCTCCTGCGGCGTTCATGGATCTGATGAACCGCGTTTGTAGACCAATGCTCGATAAGTCTGTTATCGTCTTTATAGACGATATTCTCATCTACTCGAAAACTGAAGCTGAGCATGCTGTGCATCTTAGAGAGCTGCTAGAGTTGCTGCGCAAGGAGCGACTTTACGCCAAGTTCTCTAAATGCGAATTTTGGTTGCGACAGATACAATTCCTTGGTCATGTGATATCTGGTGAAGGAATCTCTGTGGATCCTTCTAAGATAGAAGCCATTCAAAATTGGGAAGCTCCCAAATCAGCTACTGAGATCCGAAGTTTCTTGGGATTGGCGGGTTACTACCGTCGATTCATTAAGGACTTCTCAAAACTAGCCATGCCTCTTACATCTCTTACTCGCAAGAATGTTCCCTTTATTTGGGAAGAAGCTCAAGAGACCGCCTTCCAAACTTTAAAGCAGAAACTCACCGAAGCGCCTATTCTGGCCTTACCCGAAGGTAATGAAGACTTTGTAGTCTTCAGCGATGCTTCATATCAAGGGCTTGGGTGTGTTTTGATGCAAAGAGGCAGAGTCATAGCATATGCTTCTCGCCAACTTAAGGATCATGAAAAGAGTCATCCGACTCATGACCTTGAACTTGCTGCTGTGACTTTTGCGTTGAAAACATGGCGGCATTATCTCTACGGCACCAAATGTCAGCTGTATACGGATCACAAGAGCCTTAAGTATATATTCAGCCAGAAGGAGCTCAACATGCGCCAGCGACGCTCCATGGAACTCATCAAAGACTATGATTGTGATATTCTTTATCACCCTGGCAAAGCGAATGTGGTGGCCGACGCATTGAGTCGTAAATCCTACTCTGCTAAATGTCTCTATACCTTGACTCATACTTCGTTTTCATCAACTTTGATCGATGAAATTCTCGTTGCTCAAGCCGAAGCCCTAAAAGAAGAAAACCTCAACTCTGAGGACATGAAAGGGCAACTTCAGTTCTTAACCGATAGCCCTCGTGGCTTGAAGCTTTTCAAAAATCGTGTCTGGGTTCCGAAATTTGGTAATGTTCGACAGAAAATTCTTTCGGAAGCCCACTGTTCTAACTTCTCGGTACATCCTGGCAGCACCAAGATGTACAACGATCTAAAAGCCGAATATTGGTGGCCCGGTATGAAAAGAGACGTAGGCCAATATGTTGATAATTGTGTTACATGCCGATTAGTCAAAGCGGAGCATCAGCAGCCTTACGGCAGTCTTCAGCCCTTACCGATCCCCGAGTGGAAGTTCGATCACATAACTATGGACTTTGTGACGAAGTTGCCGACTACACGAAGACAGCACGACGCAATATGGGTTATCGTGGATCGCCTAACCAAAGTCGCACATTTCATTCCGATTCGCGAAAACTATTCACTTGAGAAACTAGCCAAGTTGTACATAGACGAGATCGTTACACGACACGGTGTGCCTTTGTCAATTGTTTCCGACCGCGACAGCTGATTCACTTCGAGGTTCTGGAGTGCATTACAAGATGGATTAGGCACTAAGATCAGAATGAGCACAGCGTATCATCCACAGCCTGATGGCCAGAGTGAGCGCACAATCCTTACACTCGAAGACATGCTGCGGGCATGTGTTCTTGAGTTTAGCGGTAGTTGGGATGACCACTTGCCGTTAGCAGAATTTTCTTATAACAATAGTTACCACTCATCTATCAAAGCCGCACCTTTCGAAGCCTTATACGGACGCAAGTGCCGAACTCCTACGTGTTGGCATGAAGCCGGTGAAGCACCAATCGCCGGTCCCGAGCTACTTCAGCAGACAAATGAAAAGATCCGAATTATACGTCAACGATTGGAAACTGCTCAATCTCGACAGAAATCGTATCACGACCGACGCCATAAACCTTTAGAATTCCAGAAGGACGACTATGTTGTATTAAAAGTCTCGCCGATGAAAGGTGTGTTCAGATTCGGCAAGCGTGGCAAGTTAGCACCACGATTCGTTGGTCCTTTCAAGATCACCGAGCGTGTTGGAACTCAATCTTATCTGTTGGACTTGCCAAGCGAACTGTCCAACATACACCCCGTGTTTCACGTTTCGCAACTAAGGAAGTGCAAAGAAGATGACAGAGAAAAGTGGGCCGATCATCTGACTTATAAGATTAATGAGAAGCTGCAATGTGACGAGCCTGAAGTCATTCTAGAGACAAAGATGAAGAAGTTGAGAAATCGAGAGGTAGCAATGGTGTTGGTGCAATGGAGAACTTCTCACGGAACTTCTCAGACCTGGGAATCTGAGCAGGACATGAGAGTTCGATATCCGCATCTGTTTGAGCCTTAGGTACTTCGAGGACGAAGTGCAAGCGTAGTGGGCTCATACTATAACACCTTGCCTTTTATTTGCATTTTTATTTTTAGGTATTTTGAGCAATTTGCGTAAAATGATGTAATTTCGAGATTTGGTATAAATAGGGGCTGAGAGCTCATTTTCTCATTTTTTTGCAAGCCAAATTCCTTTCCAGAGCTCCTCTCTTTAGAATTGAACTTCTCTCTAGCTTTTCTCCCAAACCGACCGGCCAAATCTCGCGTTCTATACGTCATCGGAAAGAACTCGAAGAGTACTACACGGATCTGCAATTGCATGTGTGATTTGATTCGGATTTGAGGTAAGAAATGTCATTTTCGACTTCTGCATTTTCGGTTTGAAATACAAAATTCGAGTTTATTGTTTTTAGGCGATTTAAAGCTAATTTCGTATGAATTTTAGCTAGAATATGATAGATAATGTATAATATAACTAAACCGAGGCTTATTACTTAGATTATTTGTGGATTTGAGGCTTGAAATGCATGTTTAAAGCTGTAGCATATGAACAAACTCGAGAATGCGTAGAACAAACTCGAAAATAGATAGATCAGACTCGAATAGAGTTAAATTCGAGTATGGGGTTCGAATCTAGCCTTAGATTCGAATGAAGGTTCGAATCTAAGACCCCTTCGAGTCTGTCATCGAGTCTGACTCCCTATGTTCGAGTCTGTACCTTCGAATTTAGCATGATGAGGTTCGAATCTAACCATTTTTTTCGAATCTACCTTCGAATCTGTCTACATGTGCTCGAATCTATCCATTAAATTCGAATTTAATTTATAAAAATTAATGAGCAACGCGTAAATTAGCAAAATAAATAGCAAAATGATTAGTTAGAAGTTATGGCTTATAGATATAGGAATATTGAGCTAGCAATATTAATTTAGCACATGTTCTGTAATATTAAACTTCAGATATTATACATAAGCTGTTTAGCCCAGCTGCGAGTCAAAGCCAGTGCCAGTCTATATTGAGCCTAGATAAGCAAGTGCAAGCATTATAAAGCAATTTAAAGCGTAAATAAGCCTGAGCAAGCATTACAGAGCATTTCAAAGCATTTTCAATACTGTGAGTAACAGTTATTCTTGTTTACATGTTTTATATGAAATTGAGACATAAATTGCTTCTATGTGACTTCTTTGGAATTCAATAGACTTTTGTGAGTGAAGGCGAACACTGTGGTACAGGTGATGCCCAGCTTAGCCGGATCTTACATTTGATCTATTAATATGCATATTTATCTGCTATCTGTTTATTGTTCTGCATACTATACAGCAAGCCTTGTTTTAGCGTTTCTTTGTGCATCTCATAAGCATTATATTTAGCGAGCAAGCAATTCTGATGTTCACCACTATCCCTTGAGCATTATGCGGGTAGCTAGCCCCGCATTACAGATTGATCATCTGTCAGCGGTAAACCCATAGTGGTGGCATCTCCGTTCTGCGTGAAATGTCTCAATTGTGCATCGTTCTTTCTGGGTATTAAAGCAAATGAGCAAGCAAGCAAGCAAGCAAGCATAACAGCCTTTATAGGCATTTTCGCCTCATATTTTACATGCATTCTTGAATATCTGTTTACTCACTAAGCTTTAGCTTACAGTTGCTACTTACAATTTTTACAGGAAAAGGTAAAGAACAAGCTGGACCTTCTGCTTAGGTCTATTATCTGATCTGCCCAGAGGACTTAGCTCATTTTCAGCTTGTGGTATAGCTTATGATGCCTTGGGTTTTGGGTAGCTGCTTTTATTTATGTTATGATGTTTTTAGCAACTTAGTACTGTAACCTTGAAGCATGTGTAGTGCAAGACTTATTGTAACGTTTTATTTAGCTTTATGCATTTATTGTTATTCCTGGGATAAGCAAGCGTGTTTTGAAGCAAGGATGTGACAGTTCACCCTGATCTGCCATAACTACCTACACAATTCACAATAGATTAGATAACAGATAGATCACCCAGCGTTATACAATAAGCTAGGTCAGTTAATTCCGCTAAAATCACTCTCAGGGAAGAATCCCACGGATCTGAACACGGTCAAAGCTCAAGCATCCACTGACACTCAATACTGAAACCACAAGCTCTGATACCAAAGAGTAACACCCTATTTTCGCACAAAAATCTCACGTCAATATATAATCATAAGTGGCAACATCGCAAGAATCTCATAGTACACATGTCATAGGATTAACTGAAAACGCTGATAATTAAAAACTTTAATACAGAAGTCGTCATAACATGTCGCATGCTAATACAGATAACTGTTGAACTAACTGTCATACATCAACTACTGATAGCTAACACATATGCTGATCAGCTACAAATATAGATACCATTTTTCGAAGTCTACTATCAAGAGACAGCCAACACATGCACAACTCTGATCTCTCCCAGCTCCTACTTCGGCGGCTGTGACCCCGCTGTATGACTGCCTGAGACACGTAAGACTCGAAAACGTAAGCTGGGAAGCTCGTGAGTACGCGAGGGTTAGACTCTGCAGATAACAGCACATAACATTCACAAAACATATAGCTCAACACGTATAACACAAAGCTCAATGCTCACAACACATCTCTGCTCAAGGGGACGCCGTTTCCGCAGCTAACAGGCCGCACACAGCAGCGGTTAGCTACACAATAGGCACAAGAGCGACATGGTGATAACACTGTTGTATATATACAGTCTCATACTTCATGACTAGTTAGGGACAGTCAGACTGCGCAATCACATATCGCGGGTACCTGCAACTCAAACAAATATAGCACGTATAGAGTAGATAGAATCATACCTTCGCGTCCTTATCTCTATCTCATACATATATCACAATATACACAACATAACTCGTAAAATAAATGCGCTTTAAAAAGAACTCGAGTACTCACCGATTACCCAAAATCGACTGAAACCCGAAACTCTAACGCGGCTCAGTACGCGATCGGCTCGAACTTGTAAGCATAAGGGATCCCACACATTAATCACCAACTCAACCGATACGTGATATAGACCCAAACACAATTACAGTAACTGAACCAGACACGACATATAACACCTTGCCTTTTATTTGCATTTTTATTTTTAGGTATTTTGAGCAATTTGCGTAAAATGATGTAATTTCGAGATTTGGCCGGTCGGTTTGGGAGAAAAGCTAGAGAGAAGTTCAATTCTAAAGAGAGGAGCTCTGGAAAGGAATTTGGCTTGCAAAAAATGAGAAAATGAGCTCTCAGCCCCTATTTATACCAAATCTCGAAATTACATCATTTTACGCAAATTGCTCAAAATACCTAAAAATAAAAATGCAAATAAAAGGCAAGGTGTTATACGACACACATCTCAAACGAACCCCCAAAGCCCCAAAACCCAACCGGCCCAACCCCAGCCGGATCGCGGACCGTGCCCAGGCACCACGGTCGCGCTCCTGCCATCGCGGCCGCGCTCACGCGACTGCAACTGTTCCCTACTCGCTGTTCATGGCGGAACCAAAGGTGTTTTCACCTCCATACTCGATTTCCAGCACCAAAATACTCCTATTATCACTACTAGACTACCTTTACAATATCTGGAATCAAAAACCCCCAACTTCACATACCTAACTCGAATTTATGCTACCAAAATCATGAATCCTTACCTCTTTCATCTTCAAGAACACAAACAATATGAAGAACACCAATTTTCAGCATCCAATTCGATTCCTTGATGATCTCTTGCTGCTCCTGGACACTTCTCACACACACACTTTTCTGATTTTGCAAAAAGGGGAAGAAAGGAGGAAACGTTTCAAATGGAAGCTCATATATATTCTTTCCATAATTAGTAAGCCCCGGACCCAAATAATCTGAACCCGATACCACTTTTTCACTATTAATATCAGTTTAATCCAATTAAATCCACGATCTCATAAATATTAATAATCCACTAATTAATAATACGACGACACGAATCACTCGGTCCCGACACGTATAATCCATGAAACGGGATTCAACTGGACCAACGCAATAATATTAAATTAAAGAGCCAATAAATTAAATCCACATATCATGCTCAAATCCGGGATGTTACATGACAACTCAATATTTGGTCTTTAAATGATTAAGAACAAAAGAAACGATCCTTGCTGGAATTCTATATGTGAGTCACATATACTTTTAGTAAATAAAAGACATTTTAACTAATTAAAGGCAATTGTACATTTGAATATCGAAGAAAATAATTTTTGAAAGTAATGTGTCAAATAAATATTAAAGAATATCAGAGATGAACATTTCGGAATGACGTACCTCTCCTCGTTAGACGTTCTTGAGAGATAGTAAAGGACAGAGTTAGTAAATTTATGTAGAAGATGTATCTGAGAAATGATATAAGTTTCCTTATTAGGTTGTGGTTTACAGTGATCTTGTTAAATATTGATAAATGTTAAACAAAAAGACTGAATATGAATAAAAGTTTGATTCAAACGTACCTTTTAAGGTGTTAAAGAAAACAATGACGCTCTAAAATCTGAGTTAATTTGAATAAGGTTTGCTTGGCTATTTCAATTATACTGATAAATATGATATATAAATAGTTTTTAATAAAACAGCTCAACAACTGTCTGGAAAAAACCGTTTCTTTTATGGCCCAATTTTTATAAGTTGGGCTTTTATAGGTTGGGCTTTATTACCTTCAAAAGATTAATTATATTATAATAAAAATGTATATATTATACGTTATTTTTAGCTATCGGTTAAAAAAACTATTTCTCATCCTATGACCCAATTTTTATATGCATATTGGTTGGACTTTATAACCTCTTATCTTTTGTTGGGCTTCAAAGGTTTTATATTATATATTATATTAAACATGTATATATTATACGTTGGTTGTAATTATATGTTATAAGCTGGACTTTTATTGGTTAGGCTATATGTATGTCAGTTGATAGTTTACATAATACGTTGTTTGTAACTGTTATTTATTCGTTTAAATGATTTAATAATTATAAGATACATTATAATCACATTATTAAATTGAAAATGAATTTTGTATATATATTAAATGGCAAACATTTTGATCAAAATGAAATAATTATGTTGAAACAAATATATTATTTTGCTCACTATTTACAGTGTCTAAGATCTTTTAGAAATTAATTTTTAACATTTCTAGTCTTTGAAAATCCACTAACTTAATAATAAAATTGTTAATATTATGATATATTTCAGAATTCACTTACTTGAATTATAACTATGAAAAAGGATGATGGATTTATTTTATATTTAAATAATTTTTTTGGTTTTTTATTATAATCAACATTAAATACTATTAATTATACTTTTTTTGGAAATGAATATTTGTTAGTTTTTGTAGATACGTTATTATTTTGACATTTTGAAATACTCGTAAATTTTATTTGTAGATATTCCTTAATCATTTACATAACATGTTATTTGTTAATCATTAATTATTAATTTAAATGCTTTCAAGTATAGTATGATTATAATTATTCCACATTTGGTTGAATAATGTTGTCTAGGGATGTGAAGTTGCTTAACTGAACAGATACGACTGTTATAAGTACTAATTCTTACACCAAAGTTGAAAATATAAATAACAAAACATTGCGAAAACCCTTAGAATCAAATATGATAAAAAGTTCTAAAAACATCAGACGTCATTAATCGGTTTGTCTTCCTTGCCCCATTGCTGGTGGTACTGTAATTTCTGTAAAAGAATTCTCATTTTCATTGATCATCGAACACAATTCAATCATAGTGCTCCACTCTGTATTGACAAAGTTGGTTATTTGTTTCTGGATGATATCCTCTGCTACAATCTGTTTTTTATGGACATTGAATATTGTGTTATAACAAATAGATTATCTGATAGACTGGAAGTAAAAAAATTACCTCATTTGCAATCTGTTGAACATAAGCTTCATACGCTTCCTCTGCAGCCTCTTCTTTATCTGATTTAATTTCAATAACTTCATCCCATTTCCATTGTTGTAGGTTGGTGAATTGTTTTTGTTGCTTCATATATAAATTTTTCTATGTATAAAAGAAATTTAGTAACTATTAGTCATGTAAAATGTAAAGAGGCATAATAACAAAGATAGTAAGTAAATAAATACCCAGAATTCGAGTTCTTGCTCTAGTTGATTGATGTACGTTGCTATGTTAACATCAACCCAATCTACTGTTAAGTTTGGATGCTAAAACATTGACATTGACAATAACAATGTTAGTTGTACTATTGAATTATATCTTAAATATCATATTAAAGTGTAAAATAGTTACCTTCAAATCGCTAATAAAGTCCAATGTCATGACAGGTTGCTAGATTATTCAAATGAAAAAAAAGTTAAACACAGAAAATTATGTTAATAATCAAAACTGAAACTGCATACCTTATATCTTGTTGACATTGTTTGCTACTTCTGAATCTTCCTGATGTTGCTATTACTGAATAATAATAAATGGTGATCATCTATATATAGATTTTTTGGAAAGTAACTGATTGTCATGGGTTGTCTCCATTATTCCTACTTTTGTGGACTTTTAACCACCCACTACAGATTTGAAAGGCAGTTATATTTTTATTGTATATTTTGTGTTAATTTTTGTTTCTTTGTTGGCACGTGTATTTTGTATGTTGTCAGATTATTTAGTGGTGCCAAAAAATAAAATTGATCAAATGGTATAAAGTTTTGTATTTTAAACTAAGATTAATTTGTTTGCCTTTTAATATGTATGTATCATGCACTTTTTTCATACGTCAACCTGTTTGCTTTGTTTTGGATCCTTTTTTTTTATTTTTTAATTTAAGTAATTGTGTATATCTGTAAATTAATAAATGTATGTATAAGAGTCGAATATTTTTTGTTTATGTGTTATTATATTCATCGTTTTATTAAACGGGTGTGTAAAATGAACTATCAGCGTATTTGAATATAAATATAATATATGTTTTAACCCATATATGCATGTATCATTTTGCTGCATATTTATGATGACCAACATTTATATGGAAGAAAACTTTATTTAATATTTAGATTGTTTGAAGTTAAAGAAATTAAAATTATGTAACTGCTATAATTATTTAGTTTGCCAAAAAAACTAAAATTGATCAAATGGTAAAAAATTTAGTACTTTAAACTAAGATTATTTTGTTGGCCTTTTTAATTTATATGTATCATGCAATTTTTTCGTACGGTAACTTGTTTGCTTTGTTTTGTTATGATTTAAAGTAACTGTATATAACCGTAAATTAATAAATGTGTGTATAATAGTTGTATATTGTTTGTTTATGTGCTATTATATATTCATTATTTTATTAAATAGGTGTGTAACATATGTGTTAACCCATATATTCATGTATCATTTTGCTGAATATTTACGATTACCAACGTTTATTTGAAGAAAACTTTATTTTAGTGTTGTTAATGGGCTGATATGTTTGAAAATTCAACTAACTTGTATAATTACTAAAATTAAAGGTAGATGCTCGAATTTGTAGATTCAAAAATCGAGTTGATTAATTAGTGAAATTAACATTCTAATCCATCAAAGTGAAAAAAATGTTAAACTTGCGTACTTTATAAATAAAAAATTCAGAGTGTAGTGAAATTTGTTTAATAAAGTTGGAAATGTAGGCGATGGTAAGAAAAAATTTTCTTACATTTTTTTGTTTTTTTAAATTATGTTTTCTAACTTATTAGTTGCAACTTTGTAAAAAAAAATAGGACACATGGAGACTTGACATAGTAAAATACTGATACTAACGTTGTAATTCAAATAGCATGATTACATTTTTTTTAAAAGATTAAAAGGGACCTGATTTAAAAAAATTAAAAGTTGTAGCATACTCTAAAAGTAAAGTAAATAAACATGATGTAAAAGTTGAAATTGGAATTAAAATGAAAGTTGATGTCTAGTGCTGCTGGTTTATTGATAACTTCTAAGCAATAGGAGGGGTTTGATCACCAGGGTCCCTATTGTCATCCCTCAAACACTAGATCTTCGTTCCGTTAAAAACGGAAACACGTTCTCGGTTGTTCCACTTGTTGATTCTATGTTTGTACTTGGACCGACATCTACTTCGTCAGTTTCATCATCGCTTGAGATAACCACAATTTCTGAAGCATCCATTAGGGCTACCCTCCTTTGGTTACGAAGGCGTCTTTTGCGTTTTGTCATATATATTATCATACGAACCACAAACTCTCGCAGCTCTGGACGTAACCGTAAAAAAAATGCACCCTTCATTAATATTACAAACTTATTATTTCGGAATATTGTTATATATGTACCTCATCCAAGTTCATGCTTGGATCCTCAGCAGGCTTTAGCTGTAAAAAAAGCGTTTTTAATATTAGTACTTACCATATGTTGTTTATGTGAAAAAAAAATAATTTCTTAAATACACTGAATTTAAACCTCTGTATCTTTTGGGTTATTGATTTGGGTTGAAACGTTTTCTTCATTGAAAACCTGAAGAATGTGTATTAAAAAACAAATTTGCTATTTAGAATATGTAAACAATGATTTGAATCGTGTGGAATATAGAGAGCAAATCTCAATGTCTGCATCGTACTGTTGATCGAGGAACTCCATAATAGAAGAAGTTTTTGGAGACGGGTTTCCTACCTGCACCATAAGGCTCTTAAATTTGAATGTATGCTTAATATCGTAATTTATATATAAATGAGTAAAAAAGTTGTTCCACTTGTTGATTCTATGTTTGTACTTGGACCAACATCTACTTCGTCAGTTTCATCATCGCTTGAGATAACCACAATTTCTGAAGCATCCATTAGGGCTACCCTCCTTTGGTTACGAAGGCGTCTTTTGCGTTTTTTCATATATATTATCATACGAACCACAAACTCTCGCAGCTCTGGACGTAACTGTAAAAAAATGCACCCTTCATTAATATTACAAACTTATTATTTCGGAATATTGTTATATATTTACCTTATCCAAGTTCATGCTTGGATCCTCAGCAGGCGGATTTAGCTGTAAAAAAAAACATTTTTAATATTAGTACTTACCATATGTTGTTTATGTGAAAAAAATAATTTCTTAAATACACTGAATTTAAACCTCTGTATCTTATGGGTTATTGATTTGGGTTGAAACATTCTCTTCATTGAAAACCTGAAGAATGTGTATTATAAAAACAAATTAGCTATTTAGAATATGTAAACAATGATTTGAATCGTGTGGAATATAGAGAGCAAACCTCAATGTCTGCATCGTACTGTTGATCGAGGAACTCCATGATAGAAGAAGTTTTTTGAGACGGGTTTCCTACCTGCACCATCATAAGGCTCTTAAATTTGAATTTATGCTTAATGTCGTAATTTATTTTTAAATGAGTAAAAAAGTTGTTAGTTTACCATAGATACGTCATTTGGATTGTGTTGATTCATTGCAGCGATATGTGATGATCTTTATGGTTGGTTGACAGTAGTAGAATCAACGTGAATGACAGGTTGTGTAACGCGTGTCGAGTTTTCTGCGTTATTTGGTAGTATAGCACAATCATGATTAGCGTCGTTTGACATTGATGCCCCTCAAAGTAGCAGAAAAATATGAAAGAGGGTAGGAAGGAGAAAGGTAAATCTGACGATATCAAAAGATAAATTTTTAGCATGAGTTTATATAGTGGTTTGTAAACTGCACTGTAACCTGCCCACTAACAAATTAACTGCATAACTACCCACTAAGTTCCACAAATGACGCAAGTAAACTCCTAAAATAGTGGAGCTCTGGTATATGCTTACGTGTATACCCTTGTTTATGTAACTGCTATAGTCTTAGGAAGAATGGTAATATCGTAAATATCTAAATGAATCCTTATCAACGGCCCAGAATCAATGGATTGAAATCGGATGGATGACCATTGCTGGTGGCTTTAAGAAGCGCCTAGCAATAAATAGTTATAATTTATTGAGTAGGTGATTCCAAATTCAAAAACACTTTGATAGTTGTTGGCAGTAGCCCTATGCAGAGGTATCACAATATAATCGATTGAATTTTCATTCGACTAAAAGTAGTGAAATTAACTGAGGATATTAGGATGTGACCCCTAAGGAGTGAGGTAATACAATTAAATTAAAAAAAATGTTTTGCTAATCAAGTTAATGAGTTGATACGCTTTGGAGTTATGTGATAAATCCTATGTTAATTAAGATGATATTTAATGCGAAATTTTTGCTTTCAGGACCCAAATTTAAAAGTCAAACTGTCCATACCAAAAATAAATAATAATGAAAAAGGAAAACATTAACAAACTAAAACCTTGCTAAAAGTTGTTCAGGAGGCTCAAATCTTTTACTTAAAGTAAATGAGTTGTGATATTTGAAGCTTACGTCTCAATGTATTGGTAAGAACAATAGAATGCAGAGACGCCTCAAAGGTCAAATGAGTTATGCATTGTTACATGTCAATAAATCCTAAAAGGGTTGTCACTCGAAAATAAATCTTGGTTGAGCATAGACAAATTCACCCCAGACCACTAATATATGAAAACCACAGGCTTTCTTCAACCTAACAGATAATCCATGGAGATGTGAAGAGAGTCGTGGAGGAAGTCGATGGAGAATCGCAAGAGCAAGGAAATCCATGGAGACGTGCATGAAATTTATTGGAAATCCTTAACGAATCAATTATAGTCCCGATCCATGTATAAAATCTCGTTATTAATATCTAGCTACATTTTCTTTGTTTATTAAATATAATTGTTTCTTGAATGGACGTGATGCCAAAATATGTTGTCTCAATTCATAATTTTGATATAATTATTAAAATATACTGAACGTTGTAGCACTATATTTTAAGATCTTTCGTTAAAGTAGACTTTTGATTTGAGGTGTAAAGTAAGAGAAAATTTTAACTCAGTTGTAAATTTAACATCAAAATCTAGTACTCGATCCACTATAAATTTTACCCGAAGTTACAATTTGAATCATGGGCTTATTTATAAAGTTTTGCGATGGTTCAATAAACCGAAACGATATCTAAACTACCAAAACAAGATCGGACTTATAAAACGAGCCTTAAGATTAATATAAATAAATTACCAAGTAACATAATAACAATAACCAATTAACAAAAGACTATTATTTACTTTATTTAAACTAAAACGACTAGATCAATCATATCAATTAAATTGCTAAATTGATTAATTAACAATAACATATTTAACAATTTAAGTAATACCCAAGTACCCAACTTAACTAGAAATTTACTAAACGGATCAAATTTAATTGAGTAGGTTAAAGTGTTAAACCCCTTATAATAATTGAATCAATTTAAACAAATTTAAGTAATAAACTTAATTTAATAATGCAATTTAGTCATATTATAACTTTAAATAACCAAAACGCTTGTACTATACTTTTAAATCAAATTGGGTTGAACTGGATTTTAAAATTTATAACAAAAGCGATATCTAAACTACCAAAACAAGATCGGACTCATAAAACGAGCCTTAAGATTAATATAAATAAATTACCAAGTATACATAATATAAATAACCAATTAACAAAAGACTATTATTATTTTATTTAAACTAAAACGACTAGATCAATCATATCAATTAAATTGCTAAATTGATTAATTAACAATAACATATTTAACAATTTAAGTAATACCCAAGTACCCAACTTAACTAGAAATTTACTAAAGGGATCAAACTTAATTGAGTAGGTTAAACCCCTTATAATAATTGAATCAATTTAAACAAATTTAAGTAATAAACTTAATTTAATAATGCAATTTAGTCATATTATAACTTTAAATAACCAAAACGCTTGTACTATACTTTTAAATCAAATTGGGTTGAACTGGATTTTAAAATTTATAACAACGAGTTGTTAAACACCCGCACGTTGCTGCGGGGTCTAAAATATTAATTAGAAATACTTTTCAAACAATTTAAATAACAAAACACAACTGAATCATGTTTGAAGAGTGAAATTGGAAAACTGATATAGATTCAAAAGGCAAGACAAATGATACTCGTTAGTGATTGTTATCATTGGTTTTTTCAGCTTTGCATGCTATTCAACCCCAATTCTTATTAAATTGATCCGGACCGAATTAATTAATTAATAATACCATAATTTGAAATGTTGAACATTGATTAGTTTAATCGTTTATTTATTTGTAGTTTTACGATCAATCAAATAATTTACAGTAATGTATATACATGATTATTGGTTTGTCATGTTATATACTATGTTCAATGTTATACTTTCATATTTTATAAAAAATCTAAATATTAAATGTAATTTATTTATAAGCAATTTATTAGTTTTGTGTATTTGTTTGGAATAATAAAGTCTTTTTCATATTATTAAATAATAAGAGTTTTTAAAGAACAATCCCACTAGTATACATATCTAATTTAGGTGTTTTAGTAAAAAAATGTAAATAGCACTAACAAAATTTATTAAATAAAGGGCTAATAAAGATGAACTAAGATAAATGTGTTATGAAATTTAATTGTAAAAATTGTTCTGGTTATCCATTTGAATATAAAGTCTTTTTCATACAATAAACATTTAATTATGATTTCAGGACAATTAAAACAAAAGGTATATTAAAATCATAATTTTAGAAATGTTGTATATGTTAATAGCGACTTAAAAAATTATTCAATTAAGGCTAATTATAGTACGCTAAGGTAACGGGTTGTTTATCAAAATTAAATTTAGAAACAAAAAAAAAAAAAAGAAAAACGGATTTGAAAAAAGCATGGTGATGCTATGGGGGTTGGCGGCCACACTACTGTTCACGCCGACATTGGGTTTTAATAGGAACGAGTATTTCATACAGCGCGTTGCGGCGGATAAGTTTTTATTAAAAAACTACACACACACACATATATATATATATATATATATGTATATATATATATATATATATATATATATATATATATATATATATATATATATATATATATATATATATATATATAGATATAGATAAAAGCATATGCTAAACGTTTAGATCTGACATATGACAAATACAAAGTTTGATCTTGTAGGCATAATTTCAAAGTAATAATGTTAACTTTTTATAAGAAACTATATTAAAAAGTTATAGATTTTTTTGTATTAAACAAAACATAAATAAATCATGTAGCAAATAAATATTGAGATTTAAATTAAAATTAAAACCAAAAATATCGACATAAAAAAGAAAATGGTAAAAAATCTAAAAAGTAAAGGTGACAATTGGAGCTATAGTTCCTAGTAATGAAAATAAAAATGCATGCTGGCCAATCATGATTGAAGGAATCAGGCGGCAAACATTGTTCACGCCGACAATGGTTTTTAATAGTAACAGAATAGAAATATAACTCATGACAATTTAAACTCTATATATTCATTAATTTAAATGTTGGTCAACCCATATTATGTCTCTTTTTTTTTCCGAAGTTTAATCCATTCTTTTTCATTACAATCCAAAAATCCACATAACTTTATTTTTAAGAAATTATCTTTTGGATCTTGGATTAACTTACAAAAGTATGATATAGTTACGTTCCTAACTTTATTTCCATGTTTAGTTGTGATGTTTATAGTTACATTTTCAAAACCCATAAAAACTCTAAACTCAATTAATGGAGGTTTAAGATTCACGAGGAAGATGACGACAATAAGTGAACAAATGAGTTTGTTTCTAGATTATAAAAACACATGACGAACTTCATTTGATTATTAGAATGATACATGTAATACAATGACGAAAGTGGGATTGAGGTTACCTCAATGGAGGGAAAGATGATGAAGAGGATGAAGATGTTGATGATTATTCAAGATTTCTAACCCTTCAAGTATTCTTCCAAATTACTATGTTTATATTGATATTTAAAATGAAAATTATAAAGACAAAAGATGTTTTCATTTGGCATAAAAGATACCATTGAATATAGAAAAAAGTAGAGTTTTCATGAATAAGGAAAAGAGTGGAGAAGAGACAACAGAAAAGAGGAAAAAAATGAAGAGACGCTTGTCTCCTTATTTTTCTTCATTTAAATATTGATTTTTTTATCAACATTTGTAATTTTACACTTGATGCCTTCCAAAATGTTATATATTATAATCACTTAATTATCATTTTCATCGATTTAGATAACAAATTCGATAAAATATCATCTTCACTAAAAGTTTATCTTTTAGATGATCATTTTCTCGACTTTCAATTTTAAATGTCATTTTCGCCATTAAATAAATATTGGACGATTCTCAGATTAAATATTTATCTCAAAATTTCGGATGTTACGCACTCTACTCCTCCTCTCCCCTTACTTGACCACGACTCCCTCCATTTTCTCTCATTCTTCTTCATCAATTACCTGTTTGTGCGGTTGTTCCACCCGACAACACCATTAGAATAGTTTTTTAACCTTTGTAGATAGATGTCTCTATTCGATCTGCCTCAGATCCCCTCGATGACCTTATAGCCTATCTCCTTTCATAGTTACGCATGGCCTCCGACGAAATACACGATCACGAACATCATTAACTTCATTTATTGACTTATTTATGCTTCCACACATCTTTCATGCAATAAATGAATGATTAATAAACTTGTTTAGCACTTATTTATCATTTTTATTAGGAGCCATAACAACTATTGCATGACTTTTATGAAGAGATTTTGTACATACCAAAAGGCCCTCCATGAGTTTTTTATTAAGGCCTCAACGTAAGGAGGCCCAATGGCCTAATACTCCAAAATTCTACAAAATTTCAAAGTTTTCAACACTTTCGACTCCATCATCGTTCTCGGCTGCTCTCCGAGACTCTCGCTCAGTCGCTCTATGCTGTTTTCGGTCTCTGGCTCTTGGTGTTGCTCGATCGCTACTTGTTCTAGCCTCCAGGCTTCTTGGCTCATTGTTGTCGGCTCTCACTCTATCGCATTGGGTAGAATTAATCAAACCCTAACTCTATAGTTGTTATTTCAATAGATAATTTGCAAGTTTACTTAGAATGTAGTTGCTAGTAAGTGTTACTTGTTGAAATTGTTCTAAGTTTAATGGGTTTTATGAATGAATGGTTATGAGTAACTAGGGTTTTCGTCAGTAACTTGATTTTGATTTCTTTTAATTTTTCTAATATGTTGTTATGATGTTATTTGTTAAGTGATGATGGTTATCTGTTGTGATTGATTGTGTCATTTGTGCTGTGAAAAAAGAAGCATTTGTTGAGGTTATGTAATTAATCGTTTCAGAAAAGAAAACGAAAACCGTAGAGAACAATTGTAGGTAATGAAGCTTATTGATCATAGTGTACTTTTTAAAATTGTTTTGTTTTTTTATCGTTGCAGGTAGATTGTTTTGCTAGCTATCACATTAAGCAACTACGGCCATGATTTTGGTTTTTTGGATGATTTTTGTGCTCAACCGTTTATGTGTATGAGGTAAGTTTTTTTTGCCCCCCAGTGCCTTAAATTCAGGATCTGCCATTGCTAAAACTAATTGCTTTCAAGTATTTATTGCTAACTCTGTTATTTTGCAAAAAGTTCATCACAATTATTGCATATGAAGAATTGCTATTATTTTTCTTAGCAGATTGAACTTTTAAAGCCAAATTTTTGATATATTTCAAATTGGTTAATCATCAGTTGACTTTAGTAATACCGTTATCCTGGAAAATTTGACAGAAATAAGGTATTAAAGTTTATTAAATAACCATTTTGGGTACCAAACATATTAATGAGGTAAAATTTAGTGTATATAATTATGTCAGAAGTTATCAGATACAAAATTGAAAAAAATGTGGTTTATTTAATTTTTTTTTTTTCCATAAAACAGTATGAAACCTACATTTAAGTTAAATAACCAAACCAAGAAATGCATAAATTCTTGACCCGCACATGAAAGTGAAGATATTTGAAATTAATCCTTACAAAATTACGTTTATCTTATAGGATAATTTCAGATATAAAATTTGAAACTTACAAATTATTTACGTGAAAATTAAGTTTGAATGTGTATATATGTTATAATGAGTTTTATGGAGATATAGATTTGTGACGGAGCCAATCTTTATAATTTTGCATATACTATATAACTGCTAAATTTATAGAAAAATTGATTCAAAAATCCGTTCTGAAAATCCATGGGTGCTTCAAAAATTGATTCAACAATCCGCTCTATCAAAATGTTATTACTATCATAAAGACTAATGAATTACAAATAATTTAAACACAAAAGAAAGTAAACGAATTAAGACTTTTCAAGTAGGTTAAAATTAGAAAATTAACAATGTTGTGATGGACAAATCATTCTTCTTATATTGATTTCATGTTGAATTGTAGCAATCATGGCGATTGTTGTCCTGTCATGAAATCTTAGTTTGCTTTGATGAATTAAAGAAAGTCCAATAAAATTTAATGGAAAAAACAGAATTTTTATTAGATTTACCTCATCAAATGCTTGCTTGCTATTCTTGAAATCGTTGTGATTGCATGTTTGCTGTAGTATTTTGGTGTGCAATAAAAAAAAGAAAACTCACTCAGAACTATCAATGAAAAATTACTCTCGGTAAGATGACAAAAACAAACATAAAAATTGAAAAGTTACCTGATCACTTTAAATTTGTTCTCAACATGAGCTGTTATTGTATGTTTTATGCTTCCGTGTAATTTGTTGTTGCATAATAAACAGACTGTCACTAAGCAGGCTAACTATGAAGAACTTAAAGCAGAAAGTGATTATACCTTGAATATATGAACTAATAATACTTTTTGTTGATTAATTTTACGTGATGTGTTTTTTTTTTTGTTTTGGTGATTTTTATGGTTGTTGCAGGGAATTGAGTTGTTAACTGAATGGATTTTTCGAAGACTAAGGTTTACCAGAGGACACGTTCTTGTTACGAGAAACTCTACTTGGAGTTCAATGTGAAAAAAAATAAGGGACGGCATAGTAACGACGGCTTGATTAGCGAGAGCGATGGAGATCGGGTCAAAACTAGGGCTGATGGAGTTGTTTCCAGCGGTGAGAGTTTTGGGAAATCAAGTGAGGGTATAAAGGGAGGCGATGGGAGAATAGATGAGATTAATGTTCAGTCTCGTAAGCTAAGGAAAAGACATAAAGGGAGGGAGGAACTGCGGAGAGTTTCAAAGAGGGGCAAGAATGCGAGGGGAGTCGGTTTAGATGACGAGCCTTCTGGAAGTGTGAATTTACATGGTGGTATCATTGATGAAAGTGAAGATGATGAAGGGGTAACATACTTGGGTGATGATGTAACATGTTTGGATGATTATGATCCCTCACATAGTTCTCGTGTTGGAAGCAATGAGGTGAAGGTGACTCCAGTGGAGTTGGATTCCATTCAAGTAGATGATGATGATCCAGTGGAGTTGGATTCCATTCAAGCAGATGATGATGATCCAGTGGAGTTGGATTCACAGGCATTAAAGTTATCCGAAGACGATGACGATCCACAGAAGTTGGTGTCATCTGAAGAGAATAATAGTCGATGCCGGGCGCTGGAGCAATCTGAGAATGCTGCTGCTGCTGGTGGCAGTGAGAAGGATCTTGTAGTTATCACAAGTTCTTCAAGTGACTGTGAGGATGACAAAGATGGAAATGTCAGTGTGGATGGTGATGGTGTTGACTCTATTGTTCTGGAGGTCAAACACACTGGTGATACCCTAGACACCTTTTGGACTGAAGAGGTCAAAAAACGTCCAGCAGATGAGGGACATGGAGAAGAAAATGGTTGCTGTGTAGGGGAGTATCATCTGAAAGGAAAACGTGTTGATAAGTCTGGGAAGGACACTGATAAAGCTGATGTTATGGAGCCTGGGGCTAGGAAAAGGGGATGTAATAGTGTTGATGAGAGGACAAAAATGATTGAGAGTGGGTTGAAGAAGAGACGGATGGATGCAAATACTTTGCTTGGCCATGATAGAAATGCTAATGAAAGATGGCACAACCCAGCTAAATGTCTGCCATCTGATTTTTGTTCTCTTCATAAATCGGATAAAAACCAGCTCGTACGAGGTATCAATCAACAACCTGTTTTGAATGAGGACGATAAGAACGCTGATTTGTCGTTTGAGGATAACAATGATGAAGGTGGTGAGGGGACTTCTATGCAAATAGTTGGTGAAAAGGGCACCCAAAGGACTTGGAACAGCACAGGTAGAAATCATACTAAACTTGGTAAAGAAATTGATGTGATCAGGATTCTCACAGATACTATACGGGTGGAGGGGGATGGAGATAAGCTGCTCAGAGAATATGTTACTTCCGTAGAAGACACTCCTCCGGATGAGACTCCTGTTGGCCAAGTACTGTCATATAAGTTTAAGTTTGAAGACGAGGACATGAAGGTAGACAAATTAGAAAGCGAACTGGAAATAGATGTTTTTTTTGATGAGATGAACATGTGCTTACAATTATCAGAAATTGGTACCTCTGGACCACCTGTGGTAAGTTTCCACTTTTGTAAACACATATATTCAATAATCTGTAGTTTAACCAACATACATATGGTTTCATGTTTACAAGACTGTCATAGTTCATTGTTGGCTTGTTTTAGGGTATTTAATTGTCGCCAATGGATATGTGTTTACTTATGTTTATATTCAAATCATTACCATCTAATACTGCTTTGTAATAGTTCTTCCCTTCATTCTGTCTTCATTTTTCTGTATTGTTATCATGTTAACCTCCCTGCACAATTCTCTTGGGCTATTATTTTGCATCCCTTTATCCCATTCCAATATGCAGTTGCTGCTTGACATTTGGTTTACATGCATGCTCTTGAAATATACTATGTTTTCTTACTAACACACATTTTGTAAAAGAAGTATTCACTATGGAAGAAACATTTTCTCCATCTTGCAGTTTCTTAGTAATATTACTGAGGAGGTCATGATAAGAATTGAACACGGCATAATCTATCCTTATTTCTATTTAAAGCAATTAATGGATGTTAACTGAAATCATATTCGTTGAATGCGAGAAATGCCAAAAATCTTTGTAGAATTGAATAAAATAGATGCAGACATGCAGTTAATGGAAGACAATTGTGAGAAGAGAACTTGTAATAGGAAAAGTTGACTACAATATCCATAAGAGTGATAATGGGTATGCCTTGTTCATCACGGATCTATGACATTTCCATTTTGTAAAGATGCAATTTTAGGCACAACTTTTTCAGATGGTTTGTTACTAACAAATAAATGAACTCTTGGTGTAGCAGATTGCAATATTTTATAAATAACTAAGACTCTAAGAGCTACCTTTATAGTTGACTCTCTTCTCACTCTGTCTTCTTAAGGTCTTTTATTGAATTAATTGGTGCTATTTCTAAGCATAATTTATTTCAACTATTTAATAGGGTGGTAATGTGAGATTCTGGTTTAAAAGCTACTCCTTCAACGTTTCATAAAGGGTAATAAAGAGAGTTTGTTTCTTTTGTCTCGAGAAGGATACTTAAGTTGCATTTTATGCATAGTGTTCAAGATGGTTATATTTCATCATATATCGATGAAGACGTTATATGGCAGATTGCAAATATGTTTTAGGTTAAAGCATAATTTAATTTTGTTATATAATAGAGTGGTAACTTGCGATGCTGGTTCAAAAAATAGTTTTACATTACTTAAAGGGTGATGACGAGTTTGGTTCTTCTGTCATGATGATGAGAGTGGTACTTGAGGTCCCTTGAAGTTCAAATTATTTTGCTGCTCAAATTGCTTTGATGATGTGAACAGGTTGATTGTGGTGATGCTGACTTCTTGGTGGAGGGAACTGATCAAGCTACACGTTGCCGCCAAGGAAAACATCAACTTGCTCTTAATGATCAGTTTGGGATCATCTGCAGATGTTGTCCTTACGTTGAAATGGAAATTAGAGATATTTTACCCCCTCTGGTTGGTCGTAACTTTATCCCTTATATATTTTATCTGCATTATTAATTTATTATATGATGCTTGGGCTTCAATATCATTTTACTGGTTCACTGAGTTTAGTACACAGCCTATTCAATGCTCTAGGCCTTTAGTTTTGTGTTTTATTAAAAAATAATGGTGTATATCTGTGCAGCACCATACTTTTATTACATAAATATGTAGGCACATGTGTTTAAATCATGGTATGCACAAATCTTGTTCTTATATAAGAAAGTTATGTAGTATGTCTAGTGTATAATGTTGTGACATCACAAAACTATCATATCACATTTAAGTATGCAGTTACATTCTTGGTTCCTGGTCATAGTCCAAAAACTGTACCACTTTTTATCATAGGAAAGTCTGAAAAGGACATGCATGTTTTTTTGGATTCACATTTAATATTTGTTATTTGATTTGGTGATAATATGCAGAGTAAGAATGGAAGGGGCGGACATGACAGACATGAGATTGACAAAGCAGATAATCTGAAAGCGTCTAACCTTCAGTGGGCTGGCTGCAATCGTGAACATGTTCATGATTCTAAAGGGAGTGACTATGAAAAGGGGACAGTTTGGGACTTAGTTCCTGGTGTTAAAGAAACTATGTATCCGCACCAACGCGATGGTTTTGAGTTCATTTGGAAGAAAATAGCAGGAGGGACCTATATTGAAAAGTTAGAGAAGCGACTTCCTAATGGTGGGAGCGGATGCATAATATCTCATGCTCCTGGAACTGGGAAAAGCCGCTTGACAATTGTTTTTCTCCAGGCATTTATGAGGATGTATCAAAATGCTAGGCCATTGATTATAGCTCCTCGTTCTATGCTTCTTACATGGGAAGAGGAGTTTAAAAAATGGGATGTTGATGTGCCGTTTTACATCTTGAACAACAATGAATGTTCTGGCCAGGAAGATGCAGTGGCTGCCACACTTCTGAAACAAGCTGGAAATGGAAAAAGTGTACGTTGTCTTCGTTTGTTAAAGTTGTACTCCTGGAAGAAGAAGCCCAGCGTCTTGGGGATCACATATAGATTATTTGAGAGCCTTGCTGGCGAAGAAGGGAAGAGGAAGCGTGCCTTGAACAATCCTGAAGATGAGGAGACTAAAAGAATTCTCCTTCAAGTTCCTACCCTTCTTGTACTTGATGAAGGCCATACACCCCGTAATGACCAAAGCCTTGTTTGGAAGGCTTTGCTAAATGTCAAAACGAAAAGGAGTATCATTTTGTCTGGAACTCCCTTCCAGAACAATTTTGATGAGCTATATAATACCCTCTGTTTGGTGAATCCTTTATTATCTTTTGGGATCTCATCCATAAGCGGCAACGTGTTGAGTGGCAAAAGGCGTGGATGGAAAAACAATACAGCAAGAGGCCAATGGGATTCTATTACAAGTTCCATTAAGAAAAGTCAGCAAAAAATAGATGAACTTAGAGCCTTGATAGACCCTTTTGTCCATGTACATAAAGGAACAATTCTTCAAGAAAGGCTCCCTGGACTGAGGGATGCTTTGGTTGTTTTAAAGCCCACCAGAACACAAAAGACCCTTCTTGGAAAGATGAAAGGAACAAAGTCTTCACTGGAAAATGATTATTTAATGTCTTTAGTTTCTGTTCATCCTTCATTGCTTCCTAAAAGTTATTCTAATAATGAAGGGTTTCATAAAGTGCTTAAGATTTTTGAAAGGGATCCTCGTGCTGGAGTCAAGACCAATTTTTTGATTGAACTTATCAAGCTCAGTGGAGCTTTAAATGAGAAGGTCTTGGTTTTCAGTCAGTACATAAAGCCTTTGGAATTTATAATGGAACTGCTGAAAAGTAATTTCAAATGGATTGAAGGCAGAGAGTGTTTGTACATGGATGGACAGCAAGAAGAGAAGCAACGACAATCCTCAATCAATACACTTAACGACCCTAAAAGTGAAGTGAAGGTACTTCTTGCATCACTTAGGGCCTGTTCTGAGGGGATTAACTTGGTGGGTGCTTCAAGAGTTGTGTTGCTTGATGTTCATTGGAATCCATCTGTGGAGAGACAAGCCATAAGCAGGGCTTATAGGCTTGGTCAAAAGAAGCTAGTCCATGTTTACCATCTTGTCACCGGAACAATGGAGGGTGAGAAATATATTAGACAGGTTGAGAAGAGCCATCTATCAGAAATGGTCTTTTCTTCCCAAAACGAGGATAGTTCGGCTCCTAAGATCTCGTCTACGGTCTCGGCTGATAAGATTTTAGAAGAAATGGTGCAACATGACAAGCTTCAGAATATGTTTGAGAAGGTCATCTACCAACCAAAAGAATCAGATCTAATCCACACTTTTGAATGACGGTGCACTTCTCGGAGAGGTACCTTATCCCTTTATTTATCTCTAGTTCTGTCTTAAACAAGTGTTCTTTCTGATTTATAATCATGCATGCATTTACACAACTTTATGTCGTTTGAAGACCTGCAAATTGACAAGTATGTTTATTGGTGTAACTTAGAAATTCGTTTGTACTATTTCAGGAAGTTTTCCAATTTGCACCATTGAATTCAAGAAAGCAAAAAACTAGCATTTTATTTATAGACATCAATAATATGTTTCACATACATTTAATGGAGAAGGGTTGGGGTGTTTTGAATTGGCTGGTGCACAATCGAGATCATTTTAAAGAGGTTTATTTTGGGCAGACACATGGTCGAACAACTTGAATGGACTAAGTGGGGATTGATGTCTGTGTGCCATTCTACACAATACAAAGCTTCAAAATTGATGTAGAATATTCACTTCTATTATTTGGGCATTGCTGGATGAATCCAAATTTTAATCAACTAAAGTTTCTACATTCTTTTGTGTGCTTGCATTGCAGGTTGCAAAAGGAGACATGAGTTAGGATGATTGTTATCCAGCACCTGAGGAGACGTAACACTTAATTGGTGACATGCATATTTTTGGTTCTTTTTTAAACTCCTTAAACGGATAAGTTTTGAAGCTCTAAGTTACTTTTATTTTTTTTTTTCTGTTTTTCACGGCTTTTTGGGTCATCTCTTTTTTGATCCATTTACTGCAACTGTAAAGGTGGAAATGGAATTACTTTTGTTCTGATGCAGCAAAAACTGCCCATAAGTTAACTATTGATGATGACTAGAATAATCATACGTTCACTATTTGTTGTGAGCAGAGTAAGAGCATATGAAGAAATTCAGTGGTCTGGCCCCTATCATATTTCTGGTTAAGCTATAACGTCGTTACGTTAAACTTCACTATGCTAACTGGTAGGCTGTGTGTCTTGAAAGGTGGTGAAGAGGTTTGGTTTGTGTGATTAGATCTAGATTACAAGGGATCGTTCAAGTTGTGAGTCGGATTTACATTAATGTATTTGTTGTTGGCTATCCACCAAGGAGTTAATGTCAGATAACTTCATTAAGCGCATTGTATCGTACGACGTAAATTTTATCAAGATTCGAGAATCCAAAACACAGAATATGACAATCAAAATGAGAATATGAAAATGCGTCAAATCATCATAAAAATTTGTATACTTTCTTTCTCCCTCCAAGGATACATGAAGATTCCTCCATTGTGCATCTATGAAAAACAAAAAAAGGGAGTGTCTATGTCTGTCTTCGGCTTTGTGAGATGTATATATGCCCTAGGGATGAGCATTTGGACCAAAAAAACCGGCCCGGACCAAATCGTTATTAATGAAATTGGTCCGGTTTTCGGTTTCTTTAAAATCACTATTTTCGGTTTTCTGGGTTCGGTCCACCGGTTTTCGGTTTTTAACCCGACCCAAACCGAAATTTAAACTTTATCAATTATTGAAGTTTATGTTATATTGCTATTTTATGTAGTCCATAAGAAAACAAATTTTCTAAATATTAATTCTAAATCATATAAAAAGTATATGTAATAGTTATTGAGCTCTTTCGTAAATATATAACCATGTAAACGTATTTTTAACGATATAAATATTTTTTTACAGAGATAAAATACGAAGAACTTAATATAAGTAAGATATGTTTGTTATTTTATTTTGGGTTAATATTGAATAAACCCAACCAACTTTTCTCATTTTCTCGTTTAAGTCCCTAAACTTTTTTTCCAATTGTTTAAGTCCCTAAAGTATGTTTGTCTTATTCAAAAGTGTATATTTTTGACCGGCTACCGGATTAGCCGGTAAAATCAACTGATAAAACAAACATGTTTAGGGACTTAATCGCTAAAATATGAAAAGTTGGTGGGTTTTTTACAACATAAATAAAGTGAAAAAACTAATATAATTTGTTTGGTGACCGGTCAAACAGGTCAAATATACACTTTTGAATAAAACAAAAATAGTTTAGGGACTTAAACAATAAGAAAAAAAGTTTAGGGACTTAATCGCGAAACTGAAGAAAGTTGATGGGTTTTTTTCGATATTAACCCTTTTATTTTAGTCAAAGAAAATGTGATAAACTTGATAATTTCACAAAGAGAAATAGTTGAGGAAGAATAATAAACAAAACATTAAAACATTTACAAAACTTGTACCGGTTCCAACCGGTCCAAGAACCAAAAAACCGGACCGAAAATCGAACCGGACCAAACCCGTATTACAAATATTGGGTCGGTTTTCGGTTTTCTTATTTTCCTAATTTCGGTTTTTGGTTTTTTTTTCGGTCGGGGCCGGTTTGGTCCTGCTCATCCCTAATATGCCCTATCAAATCCCTCACACTTGCCGTGTCAAATTTGTGAGAGTCTCCTCATGAACAAGTTTTTGCATGCAAGATTGGATGCCTTCTGCAGCCTCTCTGGCTTTCATATATTCTATTGTTGAATTGCAGGGGCTGTTGTAATTTTGTGTTTTTTTTTTCTCATATAACTAGCTAGCATTGCATGTTTGCTAGGACAGTTATTACTGGATGATCTGGGTATTGTGATAAGGCTTATAAATTTCTTACTTTATCAGGCATATAGATAGTAAAACTTAAAAGTGAACTTCGGATAGTCCTATTATTATTAATTTTATTTCTATCATCCTCAAATGAATGTATGCCTTCTGAATAATATGTAGGTTAAGCATTAGCTTCTAAACTATAGAAGTTCTCCATATTTGGTTTACGTGGATTTTTAGGTGACCATGAAGCTATCTAAGTATCTAATACCCAAATTTGTCACTAAACCTCTTTTTTAGTACTCAGTGAGTCCTTATATATTGGTTTTCAGTTCTAATGTCGCGAAACACATACAAAGGTACATTGAGCACGCTAAAGTAACATTGTCAATTTGGTTTGAACACACACCAACTAACACTGGATATTGACTCTTCTCTACCACTTGTGATCAATTTCTGTTTTGGGTTATAAGTTATAACCGGTGATGGTACTCCAGTTTCGGTGCATGTGCTGTGTTTCATTGTTCGAGTCTGTGTTTTGACTTTCTTTGTTGTTCATTGTTGTTTTGGGGTTTGAATTTTATGTTGTTAAGTGTTTGAGTGTGTGTTCAGTTTCATTATGCATTAGTGTACATTATTACAACATTGGAATTTAAAACTAAAGTTAAGGATTAAATGAGTGAAAAAGTTCATTGATCAAAATGCCAACAATATTGTATCCATGTCACCATTGGTATTCGTTTAACCATAGAGTTCTCACATATGTGGAATGGTAGTAACATAAAGGTTTATTGGCTAAACTGGACATTTTGATGGTTAGATAAAAAATAACACCCTTTCTATATTAAATCAAAGGGTTAATATCGAAAAAACCCCACGAACTTTCATGAATTTATCGATTAAGTCACTGTACTTTTTTTCCGAGTGTTTAAGTTCCTAGACAATTTTTGTCCTATTCAAAACTATATATTTGACCTGTTTAGCAGGTCACTATCCGGTAAACGGTACATTGACTTAAACAAGAAAAAAGAAAGTTCAGTGACTTAATTGTGAAAATTGGAAAAGAGAGTTGGTTTTTTAACAATAAACTATTCAAGAATTGATTGGCTTACCTGTTAGCAGGTAGCAGGTCAAAAATATATAGTTTTGAATAAGACAAACATTGTTTAGGGACATAAATACTTGGAAAAAAAAGTTTAGTGACTTAATCGATAATTACATGAAAGTTCGTGGGGTTTTTTCAATATTAACCCTAAACCAAACTTTTCATGGTATAATGAATAAAAAAAACAGTATTTCCTCATCCAATTACGTGTTAGTTTGTATGTGGTGGAGGCTAGTGAAAGGGTTCAAACCCTTGCTATTGTGAAAGCCACATTCAATTTTCTGGACTTGGGGAAAGAGGTCAGTGTTTTTGGAAAAATCTGAAAAGAGAAATAGATTATGTATGGTGTTTTGATGAGGTATCATTGCATATTTTGAAGGTAGAATGTTACTTTAATGAAACAACTAGTTTATTTACATGCGTATTACGCGGATATTTATAATACATTGTTTTTATATATAATACAATAATCTAAAAGGTAAAGTCAAATATATTCTTTTAAATAAAAGTATACAAGAATAATAATATTTTTTAGTATGACCTATTAATTATTTATATTTTTATGTATATGTATGAATCGTAATTATTTTTCTATATTCTTTAAAATTTTTAATACATTATTATTAATAAGATATTAGGTGCTGTTTGGTTCACGGAAAATTTTCTGGAGGAATGAAATCTGTCAAAAGAATGGAATTCTGGAAGGAATGAAATTTGTTAGAATGCAAAAGCTGTCACTTGTTTGGTTGGCAGGAAAGGAATGGATTTCAAATTCCATTCCTTGTTGTTCTCGGTTTGTATATCTGTCTAAGGAATTGAAAAATAATTCTGATAAATGACCAAATTATCATTATTAATCATTTTTTTAAGATTATAAAAATATTATGATCTCATTTATTTACAAAATACAGATGCACAAACCGACAGCTGAACAATTTCTGTTTTAATCGATTTCCAGCAGTAAACAAAGGAGGTTAAAGGACGATTTATGCATCTAATATGAACAACAAAACATCATCATTTATAGGAAGCCATGGCCGAAGGCCAAATGGCCTTCTTGGCCTGTTCTTTCGATTAAAAACAGAAGAATTGGACAGCAAGATTAAACCTCAAAAACTTGATTAAAACAGAAAGTGTTCAGCAAGAATTAGACAACAAGGCCTCAAGCCGATTAAAACAGAAGAATTGGCCTGTGCGTGAAATCCATAATTTAACTAGCAAATATCAACTATGATCGACTTTAAGCACATAGTGAAAACAGCGAGTTTAAATATTATATGTTATTTTTAAAAATAGATTAGATTTGGATAGCTATAGTTTATATATTATTTGTTATGTTTAAAAAAATTTTAATGCTACTTGTCAACTCATGGTTATGCCATGTGTCTTCATGAGAAATGAATACATTTACTCTTTTAATAGTATTTATAGATAGATTTGGTTTGTTTCATGTTCATGAATGAGAGCATTAAAGTTTTGATGTAGCTTTAAGATTTAGTTATTTATATGATGAATTTATGTGAAAATCTTTCATCTCTATCTCTGCCAATAGGCTCGTGCTGAAGGGTGATGCAGTAGAAATGTGTGCGAATGGTGTTGGTTTGACTATGGAGAGCAATGTGATCAGAATTCTAGCTAGAGCCTTTGATATTTCTGTCAAGTTCTAAAATGCTTCTGAGAAGACAAATAATAACGTTGTAGTTTTAGATATATTCATGAAATTTTCTTTCAGCACCTTAAGGTTATTTTTAGCAGTTGATTATCATATATGGGGAGAACGTTCTCTGTTACACTTTTTGACGACTATGGGGAATGGTATGGATTGTGTTTTTCATTGTTGAAACTTCATTCTTGATAAACATAAACTGCTTGTCATATCTGGATTTGTACCGGTCTGTTAAGATATCGTGTCTATGTTGGGCAGGATGTCTTAAATTCGGTTTCAATAGACATTACCGAATATTTTGTTTTCTGTTGTGTTAACTTGTGGATTCTATGAGACATCTTTTGTTTCTAATTCTTAAATGCTGCTTTATATTATTTCTATTTTCATAACTGGGTCTAGTGTTGATGTGCATTTGGTGTAATATACAAACTTTAAATCTCATTAGACATTAAGGCGTTGTTTGTTTTTTAAGATGTTAAATGTCTGAAATCAGAAAATCTAGTCTAACAAAGATCTGAAATAAAGATGCTTTTAATTTAACTTTAGACTACTCTCTTCCTTTTTAAAATAAGAGGGAATTTCAGATTTATCAACTTCTTAACTTGAATTTAAACAAACAGTCTAAAGAAAACTTAAATATGAAATTCAGATTTCTCGGGGTCTTATTTCAAACAAATGGATCATAAGTATAGTTTCTACGTGATGGTAGTGAACCACAATGCTTTAAGATTGAGAATGTCAAATCATGAAGATTAGCACGTCGTAAGATTATTGTTTTGAAATTGTAACTTTTGTCTTTGGATTTTGGCGGCAGAATGACTAATACAATAGCGTTGATATTCATAAAATCACACCAACAATTAATATACATGTTCAAACAAGTTAAAAATACGCACAATTAATATTGCAGTTCAAGTATCATAAAATTACTGCATCATACATGAATATAATAGTGTCAATAAATGTGATCCAACATAATGAACAGAATGTTAGGCTTAAGACAAAAATGATTAGAAATTTACAGTAGTGCATAAACGATGATAATAAATTCTTTAGATAAAAGTAGGGAAGTCACTCAAAATATAACTCTATACTTCTGAGTAATTGTGGCGCGAATTGATCTATTTGAGTATCACATATTTACAGGCACATATGTTCGACATATTATCTAAATCTTCTCATGTAATTCCATAGTCGTTGTGAAGCCGAAATGTGCCGAAAGTTATTTATAATTGTCGTGACATGCGAATGTAAACTATTTACTACATTAAATGCATAGTTACAACTTTTCACTCTTATCTTTATCATATTTATACATAGCCCCCTCCATTTAACACACACATGTATATGTACTAAGCCCCATTATTATTATTATCCTTATATATATATAGATTGGGGTGCGATTGAGAACTTTTGTGCATTGAGGCACCATTGAGAACTTTTGTGCATCGGACTATCTACCAAGGGTGCACAAAGGGCATTTATGAGATATTAAATGTATGGAAATTATTTTTGAATTTAAATATTTTTAAGATAATTAATAGCTAAATTTTGTATGAAGATCACCATTAACTTCTTTCTTAAAACCACTTCCCCCCTCTCTCTCTCTCTCTCTCTCTCTCTCTCTCTCTCTCACAGCCCCCTCTTGCTTCCTTCCATCCTCGGCCACACACCACCATAGCACCGCCACCACCACTGGCAATTGTTAACCACCAACCACCACCACCACCACCATCGTGCACCTTTTCTCCACCGTCATCAATATTAACATGCACACCATTGTCATCTCATTTATTTTCTGATGCACCACCATCGCACCACCCGCCACCTCCCTTTCCCTATCTCGGTTGATGGCCGCTGCACCACTGTCCTCCTCCCCCACCGACCATCTCTCTCTCTCTCTATCTACGACCAATAATCACCGCATTTTTTAAATGCATGATAAATTTTTTAATGATGAACACCTTCAATGAAAAACGCGATAAAAGGATGCATTTTTGAATGATGAACACCTTCAAAGATAAAAGGATGTATTTTGATGATTTTGGAAGAGATGAACGATATGCATGTATTTTGAAAGAGATGAACGATATGCATGAAGAAATGAACGTTATGCATGTATTTTGATGATGAACGATATGCATGAAGAGATGAACGATTCATGTTTGTATTTTGATGTATTTTGATTTTGGAAGAGATGAACGATATGCATGATTTATTTTTGGAAGAGATTAACGATATGCATGAAGAGATGAACGATATGCATGTATTTTGATATATTTTGAATTTGTATTATTTTTGTTAATTTTGGAAGTGTAATAATTTTATAAGGACTGCATAATTCCTGTTTTTCCCTTCGCGAATTTCATTATGTGCACTTGATGCATATAACTTTCTATTTAATTACCCTTTTGCCATTTGATCTAACCCACACATTCTTTTCATCTAAAAGATAGTGGAGGTTCTTTTGTGCCTCGATGCACAAAAGATCTCAATGGAACCTCCCTATATATATATATATATATATATATATATATATATATATATATATATATATATATATATATATATATATATATATATATATATATATATATATATATATATATATATATATATATATATAGTTTGAGGTTCTATGGGGCACCACAATGCATTGTGAACCGGGGGAACCAAAAATGCACAATATATTAAATAAGGATGCAAAAGGGCATAATTGGAAGTTTAAACAATTATTTAGTTAGATTAATATATTTAAAATATTTTATATTCAAATAACGGATATATATTATGGTAATTGCTAAAATCGAGGAGTTTTTAGTTAGGATAGATTGCATTTGTTTTGACTTTATATTCATGCATGTATTCATACGGTTTTCATCTCCACACCCGTAGCGGCATAGCTAGACATCCGATTGAAATTGAATTTATATGCATGTCTTCAATGCATAAACATTATTGAAATTGAATTTATATGCATACTGAAATTACCTTAATATGCATATTGAAAGTCGACGCATAATGCATTTCAAAAGAGATGCAACTCAAACCTTCATAAACACATACTTCGATTTTGAACTAAACACCCTACCGATTGAACCCAAAACTAACTAGGGCATAAAAACCCTGAAATACGAAATACACACTTTGATTATGAACTAAACACCTCAATGAACACGAAATATGCAACAATGCACTTCCATTTAACAAAATAATCAAAGTTGCAACGACGAAAAAAAAAACCGGTTGTTCGCACGTGAATGTTTGATTTTTCCTTTTTTTTTTTTGAAAACCCTTGAACCGTATGCATTGTATATATATACTTGAATAAAAAAGCTTAATCTATTTGAGTATGCATGAGTGATTTTCGGGATAAAGATGGAGGGAGGAATCTTGAGCGAAATCCGGAGCAAATACGAATTATGGAAGGAGTGCTAGAATCGCGGTATGCATCGAAGGAAGGTGAATTTTAGCTAAATGAACCTTCAACCAATTTTACCCCTTCGCGCGTGATATGTTGTGCACCGGTGCAACAAAGTTCAACTTAATTACCCTTTTGCCACTAAAATCTGATTAATTACGAATCATGTTAAATTTATTGAATTTTTAATTATTGTGTTACAGGTAATGTTGAACACCGAAATGCAGATGCATCATGTAGTTGTAAGCTTTTTTAGCGGCATGGTATACTATGTCATCACATATTATATGCACTACGATTAACCGGAACGGACGACATCCCACAAAACTACGTTGTGAAACGATGGACAAGAGATGACTTGGCACGCCCCAAAAACAATCAACCTTCAAGTGATTCAGTGTCATCAGATCAACTTATTTGTGACATGCAATCTATTTTTAAAGAGATATTTAACCTTGTGGCAAATGACATCGATGCATTACGCGACGTTACGGAAAAGTTGAAAGGGATAAAAGATGATATTTCGAATGTTTACAGTTCCGAGGGTGTACGAACCAAACAGTGCTCAATCCAGGAGTTATTAGGTGCAGAATTACCAGAAGAGGTTTCAATAGTTGCCCCAAAAGGCATAAGGAATAAAGGTTGCAGCAAGAGAAAAAGGATGATTAGTGCGCGTGAAAAATATAGCACTGTTGGTAATCGGAAAAAACGTCAATGCAAGATATGCAAAGAGAAGACTCTACACGATTCACGTAATTGCCCAAAGAAGGTTGCCAAAGAATGAAATGATTAGTATTCTGAATCATTTACCAGCTTTTTAATTTATTGTGAACCTCCACAACATTGTGATTTTAACATTTACTATTAAACACGTATGCAACATTTGTGTTCCTATTTGTTATTGTTCAATATATCATGCGTGTCGTCAGGTACAATAAATTGTATGCATATCGTCAATGTGATGAAACCAAATACGCGCCTCGAATGATATGTTCCTTGTTGAATGAAACATTAGCAATGATAACTAAAATAAACATGAAATATCCAGAAGTGAACTTTGACACGTGATTTTTTATACAAATCGCAATCGCATTCTGAAATTTGTAAATCCATAGAGTTTTTGGTTGCGACATCGGGAACAATCTTCAAAATTAATATGCAACGATACGTAGTTCGTCCAACTTAGCTACATTTAACCAAATTTGTCTTTAACAAATAGTACTTGTTACTGTGTATTTTACAGGAAAATGCAAAGTACAACGCAACAAATGTGAACTTTTGTTGTGATGGTTTACCAACATCATAGAAACGAGAAAACTAGTAAATTCATACATACACATTATGCATAAAAAATGTTTGATGACATAACAAACAGAAATACAATGAATATCACCGTTTGTTCATAAAACCTTTCATTTTTGGTTTGCGTTAACCAAAATATAACGCAACAATGTTAACTTTTGTTGTAATGGTTTACCAACATCTTACAAACGAGTAAACTAGTAATTTCATACACCAACAGAATGCATCAAACATTGACATAACAAACCAAAATTCAATAAATGTTACAATATGTTCATTGTACGTTGCCAATGACAAAATTACTATAAAAAAACCAATGGAAAACCGAAGGACATAATATTAATATTAAAACGTCATAAAACCATGCATAGTAAATATGAAAATTGTTGCATACGCAATACGTATTTGGCCCTCACAGATATGTATCAATACGAGACTCCTTGATGTATTCCGCATTATCCTGAATTCTTTTCTTCTCCTCATATGATAGTTTATCGAACTCAAGGAACTCATTAAGTAGTTTCTCCCAGTGAATATTTATGGGGTGCATCAATATTTTGGTGATGTACCGCTTTCGTAGCTTATTTAATTGGGTCATTTGTTTACCGATGTTCAATGTCAGACCGTGTGACCAATCCTTAAGAGGTCTCCCCATGTATGTTTCCATATGACGCATCACAAATACGCCACAATCAATGTACTCCTCCTGTTTCCCCCACGACAAAAAAGGATTTGTTGGTGTTGCTTTTAGAACACGTACGCATGCAGGGTGTCCAATAGAGTCCATGTAACGTGAAAAAAGTTTTTGCTGCAGTAACATGGTTCGTTGTTTTTAATCAACAAAAAGATGAATTATTATGATGAAGAGAAATAATTACAACACTATACGTTACCAGTGTTTCAATAACACGTCCGTATTTGTTGGTGATCGGAACACTCGCTTGCATGTTGTCTTAAATCGTAACGGTCACCTTCTTCATGTTGAAGACCACGACGTAGAAATGACAATGATTTATAATCAGGAAGAAAACCTGATGTATAATGATCCATGAAGTGAGAAAATTGTGTGAAACGACAAACAAGATGCGGTTATAACACTAAACAAATAAGAATTCATTATAGTAGGGTTGTCGTCCCTACCAGGTCAGCGTTCTTAACAGTGGTCACAGATAACTCTTCAACAAGTGTATGGCAACATTAACTTTAAACATCTCATACGCTTCTTCAATTGACACATTCCCATCCATTACACCTTGTGACTAGTGTCAAGTATAAAAAGATGCATGATACATTATGTTAAACAACTCAATGTGACATGTATGCAATGATGTTTAATGAGGTAAACACGAATTAATAGTTGAAATGCTTACAAGACATTGTGATACGAGGAAAAGACGGTGTGGAGAACTCTCACTACGAAATTGCTCCTCGTGATTTAATATTCTCACCCAACAATCTACCACGCTGTTTATCACATACACCCCTGGTATGAGACTTTCTAGCAGGTATGAGACTTTCTAGCGGTATGGTGCAACGTTTGTATTTGTCTCGAATACGATATCCCTGTAAGTATAAATAAACTGATGAGATAATAATTTAAAAGCACCCACACATGCAACATTCATTGGACTACACAAGTTTACACCATAACCACAAATCAATGATCCAAAGTATTTTTTTTTAAACAAAATGATGCATCAGTAAATGTAATTGGTTTGTTTAGATACTTACATAGGATTTCCGCGCAGTGCAAAAAATGCGGTCGACACCTGATTTTCAAGCTTTGACAAGTTTCCATCAACATCAATTATTCTTTTGTGGAACGGTGACCTCATATACGTTGCAGGTTTCATGGTGCGTTTCGGCCTATTAACATGTCGACCGTGACCAACATCAAGCTCTTGATGTGACTGTTTTTGTGTATCGACCCCAACACGCTGCATATGATGCGGTGATTGAATCATAGATAAAGGTTGAGGTGTCTTATCCACATAATTGTCCTCCGGAAACTCCTGTGTTAATCCCAAGCTAAAAGACGGGACATCACAAAGTTGGTGCAGCCTCGCATATTTTTCCCTTTCATATTTCATTATCGTGTTGTCAACATGGTCTAACACTGTCTGTGAACACATCCATTGAGTATCCGAGACTTGCCCACCCTGTTTCACACACAAATCATTACGTATACATACCTTCACAAGTTGGTGGATACGGTGATGTGCATAAACGTACAATATATATTTATGACAAGTCATGACAAATCTTCACTTACGCATATACAAAAACATGTCATAATATATTTATCGTACAGCACCTGGTATCGTAACTATTATAGAAAGAGAGTGTTAGCTAATTTGTAATTATTGTTTTTTATTTATCTAAGTAAACGTCGTTTATAATGTTTTTTTTATGTTTTTTTCTATTTTTATTTATACTCAACCGCAATGTTTTTATATTAAAAACTTAAATAGATAAATATTAATTTAATTAAAAAAAACATTATATATAACTTTATCTAACTTGTGAAAAAATTTAATTATAACCTACAATTTCATAACTATAAACTCTTTTTCCGATCAACATAGGACTGTTTTATGTTACATTATCAAGAGTCACGAACAAAAAGGATTTAAAGATTCTAATCTACGACAAAGACGACGTTCTTACTTGCAAAACAACGAATGTTATTTATTAAGAAGTGTTAGCTAATTTGTAATTATTGTTTTTTATTTATCTAAGTAAACATCGTTTATAACTCAACTAGTAGTAGTAGTAATAATAATAATAATGATAATTATAATAATAATAATAATAATAATAATAATAATAATAATAATAATAATAATAATAATAATAATAATAATAATAATAATAATAATAATAATAATGAAAAGTATTCTAATATTAAGCAAAGGGGTTGAAGTAAAATATTTGACAAATTTAAGGGGGCTAGAGTGAAAATAAAGAAGCAAACATTTTTAGGCGGGCTTTCAAATTCGTCAAATTCTTCTTCTTCCACGGTTCCACCGTTCCAAAGTCATATTTCGTCATTTCAAATTTCAGGCAACTCCTTTCACCGTTTCAAATTCATATTTCGTCATTTCAAATTTCAGGCAACTCCTTTCTACATTGTTCCATCGAAGTTCCGATTGCAGTCTCAAGATGGATAGTGGTAAGTGTTCTTGTGATTCCCCTTCCTACATTGTTCTCTGAAATTGTGCGTATTATGCTAGGGTTACCTGATTTCTCTCAAATTAAGATTTCAACGAAATTGCTTGATTCATTACGTATTATGCTAATTTCATGGAACATATTGAGTGTGCAATTAAGATTTCAATAAAAAAATCCATAGTACGTATAGTAGGGGTTACCTGAAATTGTTCTCTGAAATTGAAATTGTTCTCTGAAATTGATGTATTATTCAACGAAATTGCTTGATTCATTACGTATTATGCTAATTTCATGGAACATATTGAGTGTGCAATTAAGATTTCAATAAAAAATCCATAGTACGTATAGTAGGGGTTACCTAAAATTGTTCTCTGAAATTGTTCTCTTCTATGAAATTGATGTATTATGCTAATTTCATGAAATTGTTCTCTGAAATTGAAATTGTTCTCTGAAATTGAGGTTTATGCTTTTGTATAGACGGAGATGATGGTTTGAATGAATCCGGACTTGGTTTAGAATAATTTAAGGTAATGGTTCATGAATCCGTCTTTTTTTTTTTTAAAGATATTTGCCTTTTTTTAATCCTTTCTTTTGTTTTTTTCAGCCAGATAGACAAATATATCAACCGATCAAGCTATACTGTAGCTTGAAGAAAATAGCAAGTATGGGTTTAGATATGAATAAGATGGGTGTAATGATAGATTCAGTTTTTAGAAATCTTGCATCGGTTAAAAACGTAAGGGAGTCATCAGGAACTCTTGTGGATGCACTCATCGACCGTTATGATCCATATACAGGTACATTTAAGCTAAACGATAGGATGTTTTTTAGATTTTGTAATCGCGAGGTTGCTGATGTACTTGGCATGGTGGAGACGGGAATGGAGTCAATGGACTTTGATGCGTACAAAGATTTGTGCAACACAAAGGTTTCCGAATTTCCGGGGTTTGTAAAAGAATTTATTGATGGCAAGGTTACTGAGTCTGGGATCAAGCAACTACTCAAGAAGATGGTAGTCAACGATGTGGAGAGCAGACGACAATTTCAGCAGCTCTTATCCTTTTATTTGATTGAGGGGTTCCTACTGTGTGGTCCAAACTCCAAGGTTCCACGTTGTTCAATGTGGTGCTTGGTGGATGACTTGGAGGCTTGTCAGTCGGTAAATTGGGCGAAAGCAACAGAAGACCACCTCCATCTATCACTGTTTATGGCACAATCGTGGAAGCAGAACGTGGAAATAGTGGGAGCTTTTGCTCCACAGCATGGTTTTATGGGCTGCACTCCTGTCTTGGAGGTATATTCAACTTTTGATTTATATTTCTTTTAATTATTGTCATTTACATTATCTTTTTCTTAAAATGTGTTAGGCTATTATATACCAACGCATACAGAAGTTGCAGCCAAAAAATCTCTATCCGACAGAGTTTCCTTTGATCCAGAAGTTTAAATCACAAAGAAAAGATGAAGAGTGGTTTGTGACCAAGTTTGGTCAACTAACAGAAAGTGATCTTAGTATTTATTTGATTATCATCATTAAATATCATTTTGAGTAGATACATGTTAATATCTGTTTTTTCCCAGATTCAAGAGTGCCAACATTGTCCATCGGTGGAGACTCCAGCTTCGTCGAGGCGTTTTGACGCAAGTAGCAACAGCATTACTTCAGCTTCGTCGAGGCGTTTTGACGCAAGTAGCAGCAGCTTGATGGTAGCATATGAGATGGAGAATGCTGCGGATGAGGCTGCAAAGAAAGCTGCGGAGGAGGCTGCGCAAAAGGCTGCGAATAAGGCTGCGAAGAAAGCTGAGGAGGAGGCTCGTAGGAAGGAACGCGCTCAGGAGAAGCAGCAAGTTCAGGGAAAGGTTAGAACGAATCGATACAGAAGGACTCTAACACAAAATCTGAGGTACGCGACACAAGGGAAGTGAATTCAAGTACTTGAATTTGGTGTTGTGATTCGTGAGAAATACTTGATGTTGTGATTTGTTTGGGTTTGTTTTTTTTAAAAACTTTTTACACATGCTCTGCTGATGTGATTCGTGAGTTTTGTTGCGACTTATGGGCTATTTCGTAAATTATGAACAGTTGGTGCTTTAGTTATGTGTATTTGTGGATTCCATTAGATAATGAAGCACATGAGTCTTATTGAGCTTATGATGAATTACTTTTTCAACATTGTGTGTGTGTGTGTGACTGTGTGTGACACACAGTTACCCTTCTTTAGTTATAACTGAATCGTAGCAAGTAAAGTCATGCTTAATTGAATTCTAATTTTCAATACAACATTTGAGTTGAGTTTATGTTAAGTTTTTTCTTATATAACTCAAGTCTACTAACCTTGAGCTTCTAGTATCGATTGCTTTTTCAAGTTCAAACTTGAAAATTAAGGCTATATCAGCCTATATCAGTGCATTCTTTAGTTGGCTACGGTGATGACTCTATAGCAGGGAAACACGGTTATAACAGATTCAAGGGTGAGATTAAAGCCAATTATGTATGCACCCAACAAAGCACATGGTTTAAAATATACCAATTCTAAATCACACCACACAAATGAACAACCAACCATACTTGACGTTTCCCAGGTTTTTCATGTTCTTAATAGATCAACAAACAGCCATGCTTGATGCTACATGTTAAACTTGTTAAAAGTACTACTTGTGTCTATTATAGATTATAGATGATAAAAAAGTAAATGAAAAAAAAAACAGATCAAAGGCCAAGAGTAACCAATAAATACACTGCAAGTTACAGAAAATTCAATATTCAAGATTTTATAAGGGCTAAATTGAGTCCAGTTACCTAGCAATACTATATATGGAAAATACTTTCCAATTATGCTCAGTTGGATTTGGCTCAAACTCTAATTCTTGTGTGTGTGTGTGTGTGTGACTACTTAGTAGTAATTAGGCTTTTAGAACCTCATTGCAACACAATCTTCGGTTCATGGAGCGAAGGGTCCGAAAGAAACTCTGAATTTCCAAAAGTGAAATCATGATTCAATGAGTAGTTGTCGGTTGAATTGCTTGCGAGATTGAGACGTAGAGATGACATGACATTGGCCCAAACCAATCGGTTCCACCCATCTAATCGGAAGCTTAGTTAGAGCAATCCAGTATAAAAAAAATAAAAATGTTTTTAAACATATACTAAAATAATAACTTAAATTTTTTTTAAAAATGTAATGGACAGCGAAACCAAAACAAAATACATTTTATTTCTTAAAATAAGAAATCAAAATAAAGTTGAGAAAAAAGAATAAAATCTCATGTGACTTTTCTATTTAACCAGCTAATACTTTCCAATTATGCTCAGTTGGATTTGGCTCAAACTCTAATTCTTGTGTGTGTGTGTGTGTGTGTGTGTGTGACTACTTAGTAGTAATTAGGCTTTTAGAACCTCATTGCAACATAATCTTCGGTTCATGGAGCGAAGGGTCCGAAAGAAACTCTGAATAGGAAAATTCAGAAAGTGAAATCATGATTCAATGAGTAGTTGTCGGTTGTTCTGCTTGCGAGATTGAGACGTAGAGATGACATGACATTGGCCCAAACCAATCGGTTCCACCCATCTAATCGGAAGCTTAGTTAGAGCAATCCAGTATAAAAAAAATAAAAAATGTTTTTAAACATATACTAAAATAATAACTTAAATTTTTTATAAAATTGTAATGGACAGCGAAACCAAAACAAAATACATTTTATTTCTTAAAATAAGAAATCAAAATAAAGTTGAGAAAAAAGAATAAAATCCCATGTGACTTTTCCTTTTAACCAGCCAAACTAGGTATTTGATTAATGAGCCCAATTCTCATCAATAATAAAACTCAACTTTATCAAACTCGTGTTTTGATAATAAGGCCAAGAGTAACCAATAAATACACTGCAAGTTACAGAAAATTCAATATTCAAGATCTAATCCAACTTTTTGTTTTGAGTTAAAATCTAATCCAACTTTTAGTTTTGTTCCATTTCAGCCACTGGAATTTTTTTTATAAACTATAAAACGTGTACTCATCTAGCCATTAAAGTATTTTTGTACTCATTTAATCGCCAAATTTGATGGCTAAATCAAAACAAATATGATAGTTTAGTGGTTAAATTGTGCAAATTTGATACATATCAACTTGATAAACTGAAAGTATCAATTTGATTTCGATAGATAAATATCAACTCGATGCCTCCTGCTGTAAATATCTGGCCAAACGCAGATATAATGTGATAAAAGCAATTCAAATCATACCTGATTAGATTTCAAAATTACTGGAGATTAGATTTCAAATCAAACCTGATTATTATTAGGGTAAATTACAGATTTGGTCCCTGTGGTTTATTAGAAATTATGGATTAGATCCTTTAACTTTAAAAATTACATTGACGGTCATTGTGGTTGAAGTTTTGTTACGGATTACATCCCTTGGCCATTTGAAAAGACCATTTTACCCTTACTTCACCATTTGAACTCAGGACCTCATATGTAACAAGATGAGGTGGCAGCCAGTGGTAACCAATGTCTTTCGAAAAAAAAAATATTGTTTGTATTATTATTTTAATAACTATAAAATAATAAACACATCTAAAAAAACTAAAAATATTTATAAATAAATATAATTAATAATTATGATCAACTAAAAAAATCAAAAAGATAAAATTTTGAGTTTAGATTTATTAAATTTAACAAATTAAACGACTTTTATAATCATTGGATAAACTAATTTTATAATCAAAAACTATGGAAAAAAGAAATAACATTTCAACTTTAGATTTTTTTTTTTACTTTAGATTACAAAAATTAATTTTTTCTTGAACTATAAAATAAATTTAAACTTTTCGAAAATTTTTTGACATTTCTTTAAAACTTTTTCTAAAACGTTTACAAATTTTACTTAATTTTTCAAAACGTAAAAATTTTTAAAATTGTTTTCAGTTTTTAAAACAACTTTTCAAGAACTTTTAAACTACAAAATTGTTTTGGAATATTTATTAAAAAATATTAAAAAATTGTTTATTTTTAAAAAGAATTAAAAAACCTAAAAAAAACGTTTGTTTAATGTTTTTTAAAAATCTTTACATTATCGTATAAGTTAAAAAGGATATACTTTTTGAAATTCAAAAAATCCAAACTCAAAAAGTTAATTTTTTTGGTTTTTGATTATTTAATAATCATTCATATGTCTTTATAAATATTTTATTATATTTTTATGTCTTTTGCAATAATTTAATTTTACTTGTATTTTTAATTTTTAGGTTTGTTTAATATTTAATAATAATAGAAATAATAAATAAAAAACACTATTAATGATAACTATTAAATAAGTAAGGGTAAAATAGTCATTTCAAATGGTCAATGGATGAAATTCGTAAAAAAACTCTAACCATAGGGATTCTCAATGTAATTTTTAAAGTTAAATGACCCAATCCATAATTTCTAGTAAACCATAGGGACGAAATTTGTTATTTACCCTTATTATTATATAAGAGTGGGTATGAATGAAATTTACATAGTTGGTACTCAAGGAATTTAAATTACACATCAAAGTTAAAAGAATACACATCTAGCTATAAACATGGAGTTATGTACACAAAGGGAGGGAATTAAAATAAATTAAAGGTATAAGATGGAGGGGTAAAAGAGCTGAGTAGGAGGTAGCAAAGTGTAACTTGTTGACTTTTAAGGCACAAAATTCGGCCATAATCAGATTACTCATTTTCAAATCACCGTCACTATCATCACCATCTTCCATGCCATTTGTGATCATCCATAGCTAGAGGTTTGAAGAAACCCACGATTTCTACATAAATTTATCAAGATTTGTTAGTTTTGAAGTCTGAAACTTGAGGTATAATATATTCTCTCTTCTCATCTTTTATATATGTATTGTATGTGTTTTGGTAGAGGTGAACCAAATGGGTATTTATGATAAGAGGTTTTAAGAAACCCACGATTTCTACATAAATTTCTCAAGATTTGTTAGTTCTGAAGTCTAAAACTTGAGGTATAATATATTCTCTCTTCTCATCTTTTATATATGTATTGTATGTGTTTTGGTAGAGGTGAACCAAATGGGTATTTATGATAATGGTAGAAAAACAACATTAAACTCACAACTTATAATTGGATGTTGTTTTGTTAGTAATATTATGCAAGAAACATAAGATTGGTGATGATTTTTATATTTTTGAAATAAAACCCATAACCCTAGGGCTGTAAACGAACCGAACGAACACGAACAATTTTTTGAAGAGCTTTTGAAAAACATAAGCTCCAAAATGAAAAGCTAATTCAAGTAGCTTTTGGAGATTAGCTTGAGCTTTTGGTTAGTTAAATGACAAAACTACCCTTACATTATTATTTATTATTTACTTGATAATTTTATTATCTTGTCCTTTTATGTCATTTTATACCTATAAGCTCCAGCTCTAGCTACTTTGCCAAACACACATATATTAATAAAAGCTCTAGCTACAAGCTCCAGCTATAAGCTCCAGCCACAAGCTCCAGCTCCAGCTATAAGCTAATTTTGCCAAACACACCCCATGACGTTAGGTGGGTTTTGATGTGTTATAAAAATAAATAAATAAATGCTTAAAAGTATACAAGTATACATAGATACATTAGTTGATTTTAGTGCTAATAATAAACAAACAATGTGAGTGGGTAATTAATGAACATTTCTTGCATTAAAAAAAAAAAATTCTTTAGCCCAAAGGACACTACGGGTCGGGTATCTCGACTTAGGTTTTGGCTAAGGGTACTAATTAAGGTCCAATAAGTTATGGATAAAATGCATGATCTTGTTGTGGATTATGGAGCTCTAATCGAGCAAATATATGTATGGTATTTCATAAGTGATGCAAAGGAAGCCATGCATGATCCTTGGAGCCATTGGATACTTGAAACTTAAAGCACCTAATAGTTGCAACCTTTTGTGAGTTTTAGTATTAAATGATTACTCATTTCATGTTTAATATTATCTCATCCACTCCTTGATGATCGTTAAATTCCTTGTATTCATTATTAAATTCCTTGTTGAGCATTACTTCATTGAAATTCATTTGGATATTCAAATTAAGTCAAATTATTAGTAATTTACCATACATTGGGAGTACCCAATGTATGAAGTTGAGAACTGAGGGTCTCAAAACAATACAATTAATACTAACACATTCCCTGGACGAACACATATTGTGTTAGTAGTGGACCAATTAATCATTATTCCATTCAATTATAGTTCATTTCATGACATTGTAGAATCTTGATTCCTTATAATTATTCATGTTACGAGGTTCGCTGTGATACCAGTGTAGGATATCAGGCCCTGGTATCTCAATTCCCTTCTTCTTCCATGTTTGCTTCCTAGATCCCATGTGTACACAAAACGATGTCCTACATGCTTTAAGGCTACCAATCCAGGCAATGCATACATACTAATTAGTTGTTATTACAGACAATTATCAGTTGTTTCAACATCATGCATTATAATAATGTTTTCAGAATCATGGTTTTGAATATCCCGAAACCCGAGCAGCATCTTCATCTAACTGTTGCACACCCACACCCAAATCAGCTTGCAACATTGTTGGCGGTGTTGTAAAGCCCATCTCATCGTCCTTCACCATTGCCCTATCTGCATCAGAAACCACCTTCATGGTTTGGTCGTCATCAATCCCTTTTAAACGAACATACTCCTCCTTGATGCATTCCACCCACGATCTCTGGATGTCTTTCAGTGAAGCTGAACGAGGAAAGCGGACAATTACACGTTCCAGGTTTGTAGACATCAACACCTTTGTATTTTTAAATTCTTCGTCACACCTCCCAAACATACCGACACATTCCTGCATCATTTTATAATAACTATAAGTTTTTTAACTTGCAATAACCATCATGCATAATTTGGGCTACAGACTGCACGCACACAAACATAAATGAAACACACATTTTCTATGCATTCATAAACACAAAGACTCAATGCACCACATGACATATCTAACTAACATAAATGAAACAAACATACTCACTGCATCATTTTGGTAATGGTAACTAAACACAAATGAAACGTAAATTTCCTATGCATTCATAAACAACATTACTCACTGCACCATTTGACGATGGTAACTAATATAGATGAAACAATTCAATCAACGTAGATGCATTTAACATCAAATTCAATAGCATTCAAACATAATTATTAATGCTTTTAAAAACCTACATGGGTATAGAACGTATATAGTCAAAAAAACAACATTGACGTAGTATTATTTGAAACCACCTTAATATTATATCTTATCTTTTTATTACCTCAATCGTGGGTTGACTGTCTGGAGTTGGATTCTTTTCCACTGGACTAGCATCTACACGTTCCTCATGTGCAACCACCGCCAGCTGTGCGACATTTTCTGTCATCACAACTTCCGCAACATCAGTATCAGGCAGAACACAAACATATTTCCATGTTAATGTATGCAAAATGGACAAACAGAACACAAACATATTAGTATCAGGCAGATCTACATTTTACATATTAAAAGACATATAGTGACTACATGTAACGTAGCAACCTTACCGTCTTTACCTAGAGAAACAGAATCATGCTTAACAGGGCTTGAACCTGCTGCAGCAAAGAGCCTTTTTTGCTCGTTTATCTCTTCTAATAACACATCAAGTGCTGATTCAGATTGTGAAGCCACTAATGTCTCCATCTCCGTTTGACCTCCAACAGTTGCACTATCTTTAACACCCGACGTTCCTACGGTATCAACTTTTACATGCATTCACAAAATTACCAGAATGTCATTTGTTTAAAATATACAAAGTTGCACTAATATTAACACTTACTTTTTTTTGAAGTAGAACCTCCTGTATGCACTGCATCATTCTCACCACCTACTAACCTTTTCCTCTTTGCTTCTTCTTTTATCTCAGACAAATACAACTCAAGACCACCATCAGACTCTACATCATACTCATCATCAACATGCTCATCCTTTCCTGATCCCTCATCCGTTTCCTCATCCGTTCCGAAATCTTCCTCGTCATCGTCTTCACCAGCATCAACCTCATCACCCGCACCAACATCCCCTAATCCAAAACCGTCGAGCTGAATCTCTTTTCTTTCCCTCTCCTTCATCATTGACTTGTCCCACAAACATATGGGATGATTAACTCTATCCAAATTTTTCATCCTAGCACACGATGTGCAATCAAGATAAACCAACTACAGATTTTAATAATGATAATATGTTAACAACAAGAACCAACAATGGCTAATTATATCAAATTATACAAACATAATAAAATTGTAATAACATACGCATACCGCTAAAAATGTCAATGGACCACAAAAATATGAGCTGCCATCACGTCGCCACCTGTCCTTGCATATCTTAAGTGCTTCAATCATATACGTGCACCAATCCATCTCCTTCACCATGTTCACATTGCTAATATAATGGAGTACCTTTTTATTTGCAAAACCAGATTTTGTGCCTTCCATCATCAATGTAGTAAACAACACCAAATAATTAAGCTTGAACATCTCACCACCTTACCCTCTCCATCCTTGATCTTATTCAAAACAATGTGCGGGTAAAGATGATCTCCTTTTGTAAACTGTGCTTTCCAACGCTTTCTAACATTCTTGTTATCAGGCTTTGAACTCAGCCTTTCCATCTGTATCTTACCCCGAGGTAAACCCATCACATCATGCTCAACTTCTGCTGTTATTGAAATAGTCCAACGATCAGTCCTTATCTCGCACCGGTCTGCATGGAAATTATCCACAACCCAGTACCCGAGTTTTGCCGGTACTTCGTCAACTCCAAGTCCAAGTGCATGTTCAAAACCCATCGAAATCAGTTCCTTTTTTTTGCTTCTCACTAAGAAGTAGGTTGCATTCAAGCAAACTTTTTGGTGAACTTCAAGACAATATTGAATCATATATTTTCTCTTCTATACGTGGTTTACCTACGGTGCACTTTCTTTTTTTGGTTGCATCATTAAACACTTGTTCCTCTTTCACTCTCGAGAAGCTCTTAACACAAACCCGTTCTTTTCCTTTCTCCCCCTTAACGACAATCTGAGACTTAACCGGCTCCTTTCCTTTCTCCCCCTTCACAACAACTAATGGAGTACTGATCTTACTGGTACCCTCGTTCTCATTTCTTACTGTCTTATTTCCTGTACATTATAAATTACAACACAACGCATCGATATACAAATGATATGTGTCGTATCCGCTTCAACATACATCATTAATAATAGGTAGTAGACACTAGCTCCACATATGAAAATAAAATTTAATTTGATGCCAACAATCACAGCAACAACTTACACAGGAAAGGCATAAATGCATCAAAAAACATAACTGATGTGTGTCAACATATATTCATAACTAGTCGACACAACAACCAAATAAACACCATATCAATGACAATAAAGTATATCCTATCACTTTTACATGTTCGTTACTTTTAACGCAACATACAATTATTATGAAACACATTTAATGGAACACAAATTACTGATGCATATGACTGGTTTAATGCATCATTCTTACACAATTGCATTAACATAAACAACAATAAGTTTCATCAAATATTCAACATTATTCGGCATTATTTGACACAACAACCAAATAACTACCATATGGGATTATATTATGTCATCATAAGATTCATTTATTGAATAGTACATTTTGTATGCATCCATAAACACAAAAAATCAATAAACCATTTGATGATGATAACTAAAATAAACTAATCAGATCAATCAACGTAGATGCATTTAACATAAAAAACATTAGCACTCACACATAAGAACCACCCCCTCCCATCCTGCAAATGTTTGCACCAACTATCTTCTCATGCGTCAATTTATACCCAGCACCAAGTACTTCACATTTTTTCATATGTTGATACACAACTGTATAAATGTAGTAACACAACACAAAAAATTCATTTTTATTCCTAATTAAGATCTATTAACGAAGAAACCCTAAATGCATTATCTCACACTGATTTTGATGCATTTGTAAAATCAAAATCAAATAGATTATACACATAAAAACAACCCCCTGCACTAACTACGTTATTATGCATCAGCTTATACCCAACACCAAGTACTTTACTTTTTCTTATACGTTGATGCACAACTGTATAAATGTAGTAACACAACAAAAAAAATGCATTTTCATTCCTAAGTAAGACCTATTAATGAAGAAACCCTAAATGCATTATCTCACACTCATATTGATGCATCTGTAAAATCAAAATCAAATAGTGTTAGGCACAAAAAGGCATCAGTCAAACCTGCTGTACATCTGAGGGGGAGATTTATAATCAAACCTGTTGATGCATTTGAAGGTTGAATTTAAAGCCTGTTATATGCTTTATTGAAACCTGAAAGTGATTTTCAATATAAGCCTAAAGCTGTTTACCATGTTGCATTCGATGCAACAAAGGCAGTTTGTCCAAGCTGTTTTGTCTGCTGAACAGGCTGGACATAAACTGTCTACGCTGCTCTATTTTGTTGAGCAGCTTGGACAGTTCACAAGTGTTCTGTTCTTTGTGAACAGAACATGTTCTTTGTGAACAGAACCTGTTCTTTGTGAACAGGCTAAACACTTTATGGAATATGTTTCCAAGTCCTCATGTATTGTTTTTTGCTACAAGATCAGTTTACAAGTCGAAGACAAAGTGGAAAACAGAACTGCACAGCCTGCCCACGCTGTTCTGTTACATGAAGACAAACAGATATTTGAAAAGGGTGACAGACCTTTTCTTATATCAAAATGGCATTAACAAAAGAAGAAGGATGCAAAGTTGACATTCCTCTTTTGGTTAAAGCCGTATGCAACAGTGACAAAAGGGAAAAGACAAAGATTCTGCCATGTGAAGACAAAGATACTTTATCAGAACGTGCAGAAAGGTGTTTTGTCCTTTTGGAAAGTCTCTCCTATCTCTTCTGTCCAATGAAGAAGCTTCACTGAGATTCTCCTTTTGATTATAAAAGGAAGCTTCTAAGGATAAAGAAATATCAAGAGAGTGTGAAATCAGAACGTGCATTGAAGTGTGTTATTCCATGCATGCAAGTCTGCTTATATAAAACAGTCAAGTGTGTCTAAGCTGTTCTTGTATAAGCTGTCCTTCTGAGTCTTGTAAAAACAGTGAGTGCCTCTAAGTGAGTGTGATCATTGTAACTAGTCTGAGTATGTTTTAGATTAGTTGATAAACTGTTGTATTTGTCATCTCAGCTTGAACCTTTCCGCATTCAAGCTTGTTTGTAATTAACTTTTGTTGATAATACATACAAACATTGAGAAAAGAGTGTTTAAGTTTTAAATAGCTGTATTCACCCCCCCTCTACAGCTTAGAGCTATACACTTGGGAAACCTTTTGGGACCTACAACTGGTATCAGAGCAGTGTTAGAGTGTGTGTCATCTCTAAGATCTCTCATTCTCCCTACGTTTCCATGGACAACAGTTCTGCAAATTCCTCTTACTATGATAATGGGTCAATGGCAAAACTCCCAAAGTTCAATCATCAGAACTTCTCTGGCTAGAAGTGCAGAATGATGATCTATTTAGAGAATCTGGATGTACAACTACCGGAGATAGTAATGGAAGGACCCTATGTGCCAACTTCTGTTACTACCATAACTCCTGCTGTTGAAGGAGCAGCCCCTGAAATCAGAACCTTTGAGAAGGCCAAAGCTCAATGGTCTGATGAAGACAAAAGACTGGTTGCTCTGGATGCAAAAGCCAGAAATAACCTGGTCATCTCTCTGCCTAATGATGTGTTCAAACAGGTTGAGAAGATGAAGACTGCGAAAGAGATGTGGGATACTTTGTGTACCGTCTATGATGGACCCACAATCACACTGACAACATGATTAATAATCTTGTTAGACAGTATGAAATCTTCTTTGCAAAACCAAAGGAGACTCTCACAGAAACCTACACCAGGTTTACTGCTCTTGTTAATGATCTCAAAGCTGTTGGGATCACTAAGGACAGCCTGACTCTGGTGAACAAGTTCTTGGACATTTTACAACTCAGGTACTATCAAAGGTATGAATCTGGTAAACTTATATGGATCCTTACTAAATGATGAACAGTCAAGGCAGCAGAAGAGAAATGCCTTGGAAATGTCCAAGAGAGGTGCTGCCTTAGTGACCAGCGTGAGACAACCTGTTGGACAGGAGTGTGATGTGTTCACACAATCTGATCAACAGGCTGATGATGAAAGAGAGGAAATGTCTGATAAGGAAGACAGTGCAGATCTTGCTGAACTTGATGATGAGCAAATGATAGCCATGCTTGTCAAAAGGTTCAACAAGAAGAGGTTTGAAAGAAATATGCTGCAAGGAAAGTCAAATGCTGCCAAGAAGAAGGCATTTGATAAATCTAAAGCTGAGTGCTTCAAATGTGGCAAAGCTGGCCATATAGCTGCTGACTGTGTGTCAAAAGCTGTTGGACAGTCTTCCAAACCATACAAGACTAACAGGGACTATGGCTATAGGGTTAAGTACCTTATGGCCATGACAAAGCTAAAAAAGTTGGAAAACTCAGTGGCTTCCAACAAGCAAAAGGGACTGATGGCAGAGACATGTGACTGGGAGGAGTCTGATTCATCCTCAGATGAAGAAGACAACAATTGTCTGATGGCCATTCCTGATGTCCCATCAACTAGTAACTTCAAACAGGATTTGGCTGAAGCTGAAGCTTTCAGCAGCTTGGAGAACTGGAACCCTACGATGATGTACAAGGTACAAAATTTTATGGCTTACAGTTCAGATGAAAAAGTAAAAATGTTTGAATATATGCTGGTTGACTTAAAAGCTGCCGTTGAGAAGCATAATGTTTTAATATCTGAAATCTCTAAGCTTAATACTGATCTTGAAATTAAATCTAGTAAACTAGACAGTTTCCATAAGTTGGAAACTGAGCTTGATGAACACATCAACTCTATTTTACTGGAAGAAAAGAGAGAAACAAATGTAAAACATGCAAAGCTTCAAAAGATAGTTGACTCTTGGTGCCAATCAGCACAAAAAGTCAGCCATTGCATAAGTCAGCAGATCCCTGCACAAATCCAAGCCTATCTTAGAGGGGATCTTGACACAGCAGCTTCTATTGTTGAGATAAATAATCTGAAAGATGACTTATCAACTCTTGGTGAACTTCCCAGTACTTTCATCCAGAAAGTTAATGGAAAGCTGATTTCAACAAACAGGTTTGTCAGGCCTCAAAACACTGACAGTTTGTGTGAAAAAGGCCCTAAAGCTGATGATGGAATGTGTTCTCCATCAAATCAGTCTGCGTAGTGCTATGCTGATTCACACAAGCAAAAGAAAGGAAAACATGCTCAAACTGCAGCGGTGGACACTAAACCTGTTGACAGAACAGGCTCTGGGTCCAAAGCTGATGGTAAGAGACATGTAAACCCTTTTGACGCTAAACATTTTGAAAATATGTTTTCAAAAGGTAAGCAGCCTGCTTTTAACAAGGGTAAGTGTCATGTTGAAAGTAAATCTGCTGTGGTTTCAAATAAGTTTTCAAATCATAGTGGAAAACTGGTTATAAATGAAAATAAGTCTTTCAAAACCAGAAACAGTGATTATGCTGATAGGCAGCTTCAATCACATCTCAGTAAGGGCAAAGGCAAAGCCATTGCTCAGACTGAGAAATCTGGGAATAAGTTTCCCAAACATGTGGAAGGACAAAAGCCAATCAAGCTTCCTGTTTTTGACATTTGTCCTCCCAAAAGGAGGAAAGAAGAAACAGGCAAAGATGTTGCTATTGTTCCATCCACCCAATGTGAAGACCTTCCCTTACGGGGCAGTCCTCAGAGTCTAGGTCCCACACCATGCAACACGATATCAATCATAACTAAGATAGAGTAATTTAAGTTGCGGAATTTCAGATTACAAGTACAAACATTAGGATACGTTTAATACAATTTTAGTTCAGATTACAATATTCAAAATAAACTTATAAAGGGTACCATCTAATCTAATACATGTCATCATATGATCAATTCAAATCTACCCAGACCACCACAAGTATCTTCTGCCAATCAGTACCGAAGGGTTTTGTTGAGTAGTGGTCTATAGAATACTTCAATCTTGATCTTGTAAGACCTAAGAACTAGGTCCTGCAGGTGACTTTCCTTTATCTTTTCCTGTAAAATATTAGACAACAACTGGTAAGCAAGGCTTAGTGAGAATATAGATTTTCAGATTCTCATGCATTAATCAAGCGGATCATGGGTCAAAGCGTGATATGTCTGGACTGCCGCTACAGCCACTCAATGATTGAGACATAGAACTCAGGGAATCGGATGATGTTCAGCCCACGCTCACGCTTTTAGTGGAAGCTATCCACTCATGCTGGGCTAGCTACCAGCGGTCTTCATGGGGGAACATCGGAATATCAATACCAAGTTCAATAGAACTGGTGACATAGCTAGGTCTAGAACAATAGACCGATAAAGCTAATTATTCTAAGCTGAATCAATATGTCAAATGATGCGATCAATAAAGAAAGCATAGTGATCAAAGTCATGATAGCAATAACATATGAAATGAACTATAAGTACAATGTCATGTGAAATGATAAGTCAAATTAGCTATCATGATCCACAGGGCATCACCGAACCATGGTGTGCACAGGTCACAATCCAGCTGAGCATTCATGAATGTCAAATAAACTGTCATCAACAATATATCTCAATCGGAAGTCTAGCATGAAAAACTGAATATCTATAACTCACCGGTTCTGGGGTCTTTATCTAGCAGATTTACAATCCACCACCTGAGTTATCTCAGGATTTATCTTTAATCTTGATCTATATGATCTCTGGCTTTTCTTTTCAAATCAATGACCCACTTTCAATATCTTTCAATCTTTTGTTCAGAGTTATCTGAACCTGTCCAGAATAATTATTGTATCATATCATTAGCTTTTAGCTTATAAATCATTATTTCATCTGATCTGATTACTGATAACTCATCTATCCTTGTTAGTCCTTTTCTTTGTTTCTTTGAATTCCCAAAGGATATATATATATATATAATCATGTTGATTTATAAATCTTTAATTACTATAATCATTTAATTCATGGTTCTCGTATTTATAAAAATAATATCTATTTGTGATGTTAAAATATCAAAACACAAGGCTCGGATTCGGATTCATTAAATTCGGACCATCCGGATCAAGCACCCGGATTCGGACATATCCGAAATGGGTTAACCGGATTCGGACCGGGCGGAACCGAAATGAGCATTGTCCGAATTACACCATCCGAACTCGGGTCATCCGAGTTCGGACCACCTTTCATCCGAATTGAGAAATTCGAATTGGGATATCCAAAATTGGTTATCCGAAATCATGGGTCCGAAAATGAGCATCACATCCGAATCATAGGGTCCGAGACAAAGGGATCCGAATTGGTGCTTCTTATCCGAATTCGGACTCAGCCGAATTCGGATCCCACATGTTCATAATTTCCCAGAATTGTTCGTGGTGTTCTAAGTCACATTCATACGGATTTTCATGAAAATTTACAAAACTTATTTTCATTAACATGCAACTTAATATAATGTTATATTATCATTATTGGGTTGTTTTTATATCATTTTCCTTATCAAAAACATCACAAATTCATCAAGATCTTCCAACTTATATATTTTTGGTCTAGAACACATTTTATCAATAAAAATCCGATTTCTTCATTATTAGGATGATCCAAGTAACAAATTTTGTTTCTATAACTTTTATATACTTCATTTCATCATAATCAACTAAAATCTTACACATGCATTACAAATTCCATGTTTTAAATTTCTTGGTTTCGGTTTCACACAAAACCGAATTAAACATACATATATTTCAAATTTAAAGGAATTATTACCTCAAATCTTTGTAGTTTGATGATGTTGGTTGATTGTTGTAACCTTCACTTGAGTTCAAATCTTCAATTAATGCACAATTTATGAACTTTTTGATAAATTTTGAAGGTTGGCCGTAGGAAGAAGAAAAGAAGAGAGAGAGAGAGTATCAAATTCTTAATTGTGTGATAATGAGAAGGTAAAAAGACTTTATGTCTTTTTATTTTCAACTTTCTGAAATTGTCACTTTTGATCCCTCAACATCTAATTCTTTTTAGTTAACCAACTTATCTTTACTTTTTATCATTTCTGATATAACTTATATTGATTAAATATTCTCATTACCTAATTAAAATTACAATACAAATATTGTAATAAAATTACATTATTGAATCAAAGACAGAATTAAAGTTAAGTAAAAAGCTAGGTTGTTACAGAATGGGCTCCACCACGCATAAACTTCGTCCTCGAAGTTAGCTATGTTCGAACAGACTTGGATAGGTAACTTTCATGACATCTCTCGATTCCCAAGACTGATGCGAACCCTTGTGGTGTTTCCACTGGACGAGCACCATCTGTACTCTTTATTACGAAGCTTTTTGGTCTTCGAGTCCAGAATACATCTGGCTCTTCAACCACTCGAAGCTTCTCATCAATTTGCACATTAACGTGGTGTATCGGAACTTCTCTTTCATACAGCTAGACTCTTTCGTAGATGACAACATGGAATACAGGATGTATTCCAGCTAAGTCAGTTGGCAGTCAAGACGATAAGATGATTTCCTATCTTTTCAACATCTTGAACGGGCCAATGAATCTCGAAGCTAGCTTGTTCCTCTTATGAACCGAACCACATTTTTCATTGGGGATACCTTCAACATCACCCAACGTTAACTGCAAAACTGATCGATCTGTGACGATTATCATAATACGACTTCGCCTGCTTTGAGCTTCAAGGATTTTCCTTCTGAACAAGCTGAATCTTCATGAGTCAACTGGTAGAAGGGCAGGACCTGCAAAGGCGATTCACCTGTTTCGCGCCAACAGGTGGGAGTTCTGCACTTTCGTCCATATAAAGCTTCAAAAGGAGCCATCTTAATCGTGGAATGATAACTGTGTTGTATGAGAATTCGACCAAGGGTAAATGGCATCCCAGTTACCACCCGATCAAGAACGCAGGCACGGAGCATATCTCCAGAGTAGGATAGTGCGTTCACTTTGGCATCGGCATTAGGGTGATAATCTGTACTCATTGAGATTCGAGTACCCAACCCGTCGCAGTGCTTTCCAAAATCTCGAAGTGAAACGCACTATCACGATCAGAGACGATAGATTTTGGCACACCGTGACGTGAAAATAACTTCGGTGATGTTACATCTGTGCCAATCTATCAAGGGAGTATGTCTCTTTCATCCGGTATGAAATGTGCTGACTTCGTTATCGATCCACGATCCCAGATGGAGTCGTGTTGTCTCTTGGTCTTTGGCAATTTCGTGACAAGTCCTGGTTATATGCTTCGCTCTTCCACTCAGGAATTGGCAGTGGTTTGCATATCCCCGAGGGCTTCTGGTTCTGCCTTAACCATTTGACCCACTATGCAGCGTTCAACGAATTGACCGATGTCTTTCTTCATTTCCTGGCCACCAATAATCCGCTTTCAGATGAATACATTTCGAGTGCCAGGATGCAATGGATAATTTGGGCTGATGGGGTTTCAGATGGAAGAGTGTTGCGGATTGAACCATATTTAGGAATCCAGATTCGGTCCCTTGAGACATTGAAGTCCCAATAGTCATACAGAAAATTGAAGTTGCCCTTTGAGATTTTCATGAACAGGATGTTCTCTTCTTTCAAGTGCTTCGGGGCTTGAGCGAGTTTATATATCTTCAATGAGATTAGAAGAGAATACAATTGGGGTCAGGGCATAGCAACACTTTTTCCGGGATAGACTTTTCTACTCAAGCATCCGCGACCACATTGGCTTTGCCGGGATGATATAGGATCTCGCAATCATAGTCCTTGATAAGCTCCAAGGACCGACGCTGTTTCATGTTCAGATCCTTTTGAGTAAATAGATGCTTGAGACTTTTATGGTCAGTATACAGCTGACACTTAGTCCCATAGAGATAATGCCACCAGATTTTCAATGCAAAGGTAACAGCAGCCAACTCAAGATCATGAGTTGGTGCACTTTTTTCGTAGTCTTTCAATTGCCTTGAAGCGTAGGCAATAACTTTTCCCCTTTGCATGAGGACACAACCTAGACCAGTACCAGATGCATCGCTATAAACGACAAAGTCATCATTGCCTTCTGGTAAGGCTAGGATTGGCGCTTGAATAAGTTTCTGCTTTAACATTTCAAATGCCTCTTGCTGTTTATCGGTCCATACGAAAGGAGTATTCTTTCGTGTTACCATCGTGAGTGGCACAGCAATCTTCGAGAAGTCCTTAATGAATCGCTGATAGTAACCGGCCAATCCAAGGAAACTTCTGGTTTCAGAGGCATTGCGAGGTGTTTGCCATTTCTGAACAACCTCGACTTTAGAAGGATCGACTGAAATACCTTCGCCAGATACAACATGGCAAAGGAATTGGATCTATAAAATAACAGAGTTGAGTTCAAGTTTTTATTCGAGTCAAAGTACGCTTAGGAATAACTCAAGACAATATAAAATTATACCTGTCTGAGCCAGAATTCGCATTTCGAAAATTTTGCGTAGAGTCTTTCCTTCCTCAACAACTCTAGCTGTTGACGCAGATGATTAACATGATCAACCTCCGTTTTGGAGTAAATCAGGATATCTTCTATGAATACGATAACTGACTTATCCAGCATTGGTCTGCACACGCGATTCATGAGATCCATGAATGCCGCTGGTGCATTTGTTAAACCAAAAGGCATTACGAGAAATTCGTAATGACCGTATCTTGTTCGGAAAGCTGTCTTTGGAATATCCTCATCTCTGACTTTCAATTGATGATACCCAGAACGAAGATCAATTTTAGAGAAGTAGCTTGCTCCTTGTAGCTGATCAAACAGATCATCAATCCTGGGCAGAGGATATTTATTTTTGATGGTGACTTTGTTCAACTCACGATAATCGATGCACATTCGAAGAGTTCTGTCTTTCTTTTTAACGAATAGGACGGGTGCACCCCACGGAGATGAACTAGGTCGGATAAAACCTTTCTCTAACAGATCTTGCAACTGTTTTGACGTTTCCTGCATCTCAACAGGCGCAAGTCTGTAAGGAGCTTTGACGATGGGAGCCGCACCAGGAACTAAGTCAATGCCAAATTCGACTTGACGTTCCGGTGGCACTCCAGAAATATCATCAGGAAATACGTCTGGGAACTCACAGACGATCGGGATATCGGATACAGTTTTCTTGTTGACTTCAGAAACGGATTCAGATGAAACAAAACACAGATAGGACTTATGACCCTTAGATAAATATCTATGAGCTTTCTCAATATATATGAAGCAGTGAGCACCTTTTCGCTTGTCACCTTTTATTTCTAACACTCGGCCGTCAGAAGTCTTGGCTCGGATGATTTGGCGGTTGCAGACTATTGTAGCTTCGTTGTTTATTAACCAATCCATGCCGACTATAACATCGAACTCTTTTAGCGGAATCGGAATAGGATCAAGGTTGAACACGATATTATGGACAAGCAAAGTGCAATTACGATATACAGAATCAGCCATAACGTAACTATTACTGGCCGTCTCAATATCAAGGACTACGGGAAGCTTCGATGGAGATTTGGATAATCTTTGTGCAAAAGAAGTCGATACAAAAGAACGACTAGCACCGGAATCGAATAGTACACGAGTAGGTATCGAATTTAACAGGAACATACCGGTAACTACGTCAGGAGTTTCTTTTGCTTCCTCGGCTGTTATATGAAATGCTCGAGTCCTTGCGGTCGGAGTTGCAGTTGAGCTCTTCATCGTAGAACCTCCAGCTGATGATTGCGATTGGCCTCGTTGTCCACTACGACACTGATACATGAAGTGTCCGTGCTTTCCGCATTTAGCACATCCAAGTCCTCGCTGGGGACACTCTTCGCATCTGTGACTGATTCTGCTACACGCAAAGCATGTGACGTCGTCCGGATTGCACAATCCCATGTGTGATTTTCTGCATCTTTTACAAAATCGGGGTTCGTTCATAAGAGAATAAGCTTGAACTTTCTGTGGCGAGCTGTATTGCTGAGATTGCTGGGGTTGTGATTTATTTGGCTTGAAGAATCTGCCAAATATTTGCTTCTTTGGAGGAGAAGGACATGTCGGGTTAGCTGATGAAGCATAGAGCTGATCGCCATACTCTAGGTATCCCCTCTCGATCTGTCTTGCCGCTTCTACCATTTCTAGGTAACTCTTATACTTTATCACGCTCATTTGGTGTCGATATCTCGGGTTAAGCCCTCCGCAGAATCGGTTCATCTTTCTTTCCTCAGTGGCTACTTGATACGAAGAATAGCCACAAAGCCGCGAGAATTCGTGTTCATATTCATCTACAGATTCGGTTCCTTGGGTTAACTGCATCATTTGAACCTCCATCTTGTCTCGTTGATCAACAGGGCAATACTTCGCATTGAACATATCAAGGAACTGGTCGCATTCTAGAGTCTGTATTACCTCTTCTCCACATATGCTTCTCTGAGTTTTCCACCAAGCACGCCAGCACCGACGAACAGAGCAGATGCATAGCTTACTTTCTTTGAATCTAAGCAGTCAGAAATCTTGAAGATTTCTTCGGTATGGCTTATCCAATCCATCGCCTGGATTGGGTTAACTGTACCCTCAAAGTTCAGCGCACCGCTTGCTTTGAAATCTTTGAACTTACAGCCTTTCGGCTGTTCAATTTGGGTTTCAGGGTTCGAGTTATCAGAATCAGATTCATTATTCTGGACTTGTTTATATTTTCTCTTATTCTTTTTATCAACACGTCTGAAGCTGCTCTTGCATATACTTATTTTGTTGTTCAGAATGTTGGGCTAATAGTTGTTGCATCATTTCAAACATCTATTGTGGAGTCATGTTGTTTGGAATGTCACCTGATGACATCTTTACTGAAAAGTAAAATCATTTAACTATCAGTTTATAGACTTAGATCTATGTACCCTTTTTCCCATCCTAACAGTCTGTACATCCTATCTCAGTTCAAACCACCTAAATGATTGATACATATTTATTGCTTTAGTTTGAGACCAAGTATTACTCACGTATTACTTGATTCACTCAAACTATGAGCTCTAATACCATCCTATGAAGACCATCCCTTACGGGTCAGTCGTCAGAGTTAAGGTCCCACATCATGCAACACGATATCAATCATAACTAAGATAGAGTAATTAAGTTTCGGAATTATAAATTACAAGTACAAACATATTAGGATTAAGTTTAATACAGTTACGATTTTTAAATTAAACTTATAAAGGGCACAAGTCTAATCTAATTCATGTCATCATATAATCAAGATAAATCTACCCAAACCACCACATTGTCATCTTCCAATCAGTACCAAAAGGGTTTGTGGAGTAGAGGTCTATGAAAACTTCTGTCTTGATCTTGTAAGACCTAAGAACTAGGTCCAGCAGGTGACTTTCCTTTATCTTTTCCTGTAAAAATGTAAAGTAGCAACTGTAAGCAAAGCTTAGTGAGAATATAGATTTTCAGATTACATGCATTATCAAGCGAATCATGGGTCTAGCGTGATATATCTTGACTGCCGCTACAACCACTCATGATTGAGACAGAGTAGTCATAGAGTCGGATGATGTTCAAGCCACGCTCACGCTTAAATTATGGAGATCAGCCACATACTGGGCTAGATACCAGTAAATCAACATGGCGGAACATCGGAGTATCATACTAAGTTCAATAGAACTGGTGAAATAGCATGGTCTAGAACAATAGACCGTCAATGCTAATCATCTTAAGCTGAATCGATATGTCAAAGGTGCGAGCAATTGTGAAGCATAAATAATCAATGTCATGATAGCAATCAATATCTGAAATGAACTGTAAATGCAATGTCATATGAAATGATAATCAAATAGCTATCATGATACACTGGGCATCACCGTACCATGGGGAGCACAGGTCTCAATTCAGCTGATCATATATGAATGTCAAATTAATCTATCATCAACAATATGTCTCAACCGGAAGTATCGCATGTAAAGCTGAATATCTATAACTCACTGGTTTGGGGTCTTTATCAAGCAGATATAAAATCCACCACCTGAGTTATTTCAGGATTTATCTTTAAATCTTTTGTCAATCTGATCTTCTATCAATTCGTTTCAATTCTGTGACCCGCTTTCAATATCTTTAAGTCTTTAAATCTATGTTCAGAAATTAACTGAAGCTGTCCAGAATTTATCGTATCAGATCACTAGTTTAGCTTTTAAAATCATTATTTTATCTGATTCTGATAACTGATAATTCATCATCTTTCCTTTGTTCATATTCTTTGTTTCTTTGGATTCTTAAAAGATATGTGCATATATATATATATATATATATATATATATATATATATATATATATATATATATATATATATATATATATATATATATATATATAATCATGTTGCTTTGTTGATCTTTAATCCTCATTTAAAAATATCAAAATTAAGTATTTGGATTCGGATCACCCGAATTCGGATCCTCCGGATTCGGACCATCCGGATTGGGAGATCCGGATTCGGACCACCCGAAGTAAGCATCTGATTAAGTCATCCTAAATGGCATCCGAATCATGGCAACCGAACCGAAGTGGGGAAATCCGAATTAGGTTGTCCGAAATCATAATGATCCGAAATGGGCATCTTATCCGAAATTGGTATCATCCGAATTGAGCCTCTTATCCGAATTCGGGTTCACCCGAATTCGGATCCATATCTTCATAATTTTCCAGAAATACGTTCTTAGTGTTCTAATTTTGTTCATACGGATTTTCATTAAAAATTCTCAAAATATATTTCTATTAACATGCAATGCAATCCAATGTTATATATTCATATTTGGGTTGATTTTATACTATTTTCCCTAACAATAACATCATTATTTGATCAACATTGTCCAAAAATTCATATTTTTGTCAAGAACACTTATTTTCTTAAAAATTCAGATTTTAATTTATTTTGGACAATCTAACCATTAATTCTTGTTTCTATCATTTTTATATACTTCATTACATGATTATCTATCAAATTTTTACACATGCAACCTCATTTTTCATGTTTTAAATTCTTGGGTTTTCGGTTTTTCATAAAACAGAACCAAACATTGAAAAATATGGAAATTTAAGTCAAGAATTACCTTAAATGCTTATAGCTTCTTGTTGTTGAATGTTTGTAGCAACTTATACTTGATTAATTTTCACTTTAATGCAATTTAATGGATTTCTTGAAGGTTTGTTGAGGATACCGTAGGTTAGATAGAGATTAGAGAGAGAGAGAGAGAGAGAGAGAGAGAGAGAGAGAGAGAGAGAGAGAGAGAGAGAGAGAGAGAGAGAGAGAGAGAGAGAGAGAGAGAGAGAGAGAGAGTAACTTTGTGTTAATGATCTTAAATGATCAATTTCTTGTTTTTATATATATTCATTTTAACTATAATTGTAATTTAACCCCCTAAACTTTTTTTGTATTTTACATCTCTTTTAAATTTAATCATCTTAAATATAATTTAATTAATTAATTTCATACTTAATTAAATTACAAAACAAATAATGTAATAAAATTACATTATTAAATCAAAAATACTGAAATTAAGTTCGGTTGAAAGTTAGGTTGTTACACTTGGTGTATTCCAAGACGGAGGAGGATCATGCGGTTCATCTGAGGCAATTGCTCGAACTTCTTCGGAGCGAATAGTTGTATGCTAAATTCTCGAAGTGTGAATTTTGGTTACGGCAAGTACAAGGTTTAGGACATGTCATATCTTGGGAGGGTGTTTCTGTGGATCCCTCCAAGATTGAAGCCATTAAAAGTTGGGAAGCGCCTAGAAATGTTGCTGAGATTCGTAGTTTCCTTGGATTGGCCGGCTATTACCGACGATTTATTCAAGATTTCTCTTAAAATAGTCGTCCCACTCACTTCGTTGACACGTAAGAATGCGAAGTTTGTGTGGGAAGAGCCACAGGATGCAGCATTTCGAACTCTGAAGAGTCGACTAACCAATGCTCCAGTACTTGCGTTGCCGGAAGGGAACGAAGACTTTGCTGTTTATAGTGATGCTTCGATAAATCGATTGGGTTGCGTGCTAATGCAACGGGGAAAAGTGATAGCTTATGCATCGAGACAGCTGAAGGATTATGAAAAAAGTCGTCCGACTCATGACTTGGAGTTAGATGCTGTTACTTTTGCTTTAAAAATCTGCCGACATTATCTGTATGGCACTAAGTGCCAGTTGTTTACTGATCATAAGAGCTTGAGACATATCTTTGATCAGAAAGAGTTAAATATGCGACAGAGACGTGCCGTGGAATTGATTAAGGATTATGACTGTGAAATCCTTTATCACCCTGGAAAAGCCAATGTAGTGGCTGACGCCTTAAGCCGAAAGAGATATCCGGAAGCGACTTGTTATGCGCTAACGCATGTAGTTGTGACTTCCTCTATCCTTGACGACATTCGGAAGTGGGAAATAGAGGGCCTTAAAGAGGAAAATATTAAGTCTGAAAGAATGGTTGGTCAAAGTGTGTTGTTAACCGATGGTAGCAACGGGTTGAAAATGTTTAGGGATCGTATTTGGGTGCCAAAGATTGGTGATGTGCGCAAAACAACTTTAAAAGATGGTCATAATTCTGAGTTCTCAATTCACCCTGGGAGTTCTGAGATGTATCAGGATTTGAAATCTGAATATCGGTGGCCCGGAATGAAGCGAGACATTGGTAACCATGTCAAGCGGTGTTTGACTTGTTTGCGTGTCAAGGCCGAACATCAAAAACCATCTGGAAATTTGCAACCACTCGAGATACCAGAGTGGAAGTGGGATCACATCACGATGGATTTTGTGGTAAAGCTTCCGAAGATCCAAAGACAACATGATGCTATCTGGGTTATTGTGGATCGACTGACAAAATCCGCACACTTTTTGCCACGAGAAAACTTTCCTTTGGAAAGATTGGCGCGAATGTATATTGATGAGATTATTGTACGCCATGGGATTCCAAAATCTATTGTTTCGGATCATGATTCGAGATTTACTTCGAGATTTTGGCAAAGCATGCAAGATCAGTTGGGAACACGTGTTAATTTGAGTACGGCGTTTCGTCTCCAGACTGACGGCCAGACTGAGCGCACTAATCAGACGATGGAAGATATATTGCGTGCGTGCGTGATCGAGCTTGGTGGAAATTGGGATAAACACCTACCACTTGTGGAATTCGCCTACAACAATAGTTATCATTCTTCGATAAAGATGGCTCCGTATGAGTCGTCGTATGGTCGGAAGTGTCGAACTCCGACGTGTTGGCGTGAAGCAGGCGAGAAACCGTTAGCGGGTCCCGAATTGCTTCAAGAGACGCATGATAAAATTCAGACTATTCGGGAGCGAATCAAAGCAGCCCAAGACCGACAGAAGACATACTCGGACAAACGTCACAAGGATATAGAGTATGCAGTAGGAGATTCCGTGATGCTGAAAGTATCTCCGTGGAAGGGGATTATGAGATTTGGGAAGCGAGGAAAGTTAAGTCCTCGATATGTTGGACCGTTTCCTATTACCGAGCGTGTCGGAGCCCAAGCTTATAAGTTAGAGCTGCCCGTTGAATTGGCAGGAATCCATGACACTTTCCATGTTAGTTATTTGAAGAAAAGTCCGATTAATCCTACCGTGACCATTCCTTTGGATGATGTGAAAATCGATGAGCGGTTGCGATATGTCGAAGAACCAGAAAAGATTATCGGCGACAGTGTGATTAACCTAAGGAATAAGGAGATCGAGATGGTACTCGTTTGTTGGAAGCACCACCGTGGATCTCTGATGACTTGGGAGACTAAGGCTGAAATGATGACCAAATACCCCGATTTGTTTGAAAGAATCTGATTCCGTGGGCGGAATCCTTTTAAGAGGGGAGGAATTGTAACGACCCAATTATTTTATAAATGATATTTAATATTTATTCTAAAGAAATGAAAATTTCATATATTAATGAATTTTGTATTATATAAATAAATAGTTGGGTAAATTATAATAATGAAATATTGATTTATAAAGAAAGGATCTTAAAAGAAATGGAAATAATTGTAGGGTTTAAACGATAAATATGAAAAGTAAAAGGATTAAAAGAAAATAAAAGAAAAATAAAGTTGAAATGTTGCTTTAAGTTCACGCACACACACACTTGTGTGTGTGTGTGCTCGTCTCTTCAAAAGAAAGAAACAAGAGAGAAGAAAGAAAAGAGAGAAAGAGAAGAAGAGAGAAAAGAGAAGAAGAAAGAAAGAAAAATCTGATTTTGTTGGAAGCTTCATATGGTTTTGAAGATCCAAGAGGTACCAACTCTTATTTTTATAAATCTCTTACTTTTCTCTTCTCTCCACCATCTTCATATGAAGAAGATGAGAACTCAAATGGGTTTTTATGGAGATCTCTTAAAAATGGCTAGATCTTGAAAGAAAATGATGAAATATGTTAGATCCATTATTTAAAAAGTATATTATACAAGTTTCTATGTATTTTGATGGGTTTTATGGAGATCTCTTAGAAATGGCTAAATCTTGAAAGAAAATGATGAAATATGTTAGATCCATCCTTTAAAAGTATATTATACAAGATTTAATATATTTTGGTGGGTTTTAACTCAAAACCCGAAATAGAGTTCTTATGAACTCTTGATGATTCAAAAAGGATGAAATAGTTTTTTGATGGTAAAAATGGGTTTTTATGGAAAACTCTTAGAAATGGATAGATCTTGAAAGTTAATGATGGAATGTGTTAGATCCATTCTTTAAAAAGTATATTATGCAAGTTTTTATGTATTTTGGTGGGTTTATCTCAAAAACCCAAGTTTGAGTTCATATGAACCCTAGGTAATCTAAAAAATGTAAAATAATGTTTTGGTGGTTAAAATGGGTTTATATATATATATATATATATATATATATATATATATATATATATATATATAGGGAATGATTTCACAACTCTTTGTAATAAATATAGAAAAGTTTTGGTATTTTCAACATTAAATTCGTAAGGTAGAAAGTGCAGTTCAACATTGAAATAATCTGAAAAAAATTCGCAGAGTACGAATTTCGGATGACCCGAAATTCGGATGGTCTTGGTCTGAATTTCGGATGGCTTTGGACCGAAATTGTAATTTTAATTATTTTTATTTTATGGGATCTTTTGTTATAATAGTCTATGACATCAATTTAGGAGAATAATTAGACCAAAATAATTATTGAGGTTTAATGCCGAAATTAGTTAAGTCTTACGACTAATGTATCCGGATCAATGTTACGAAATTATAAGCTGTGAGACTTATAATGTATTATACTATGAACCTATGTGTAGGGGTTTGACGGGTTAAAGTTCCTTGGAGATTATTACTCCTACTTTGACGACTGTAACTCGGTTTTGAGGCAGAGAGCTTGTTGTGCACCACTGTGAGTTAGCATTAATGTATTTATATGCATATCATGAATTGTATGTTATCGCTTTCGTATTCATTCTTGTCATTTACATGCTTTGCCATCACATACATTATTGTTGTCATATTAATCATTCGTTGACTTCTCCGCTGAGACGGTAAGCCTGTGCGTGTGGTAACCTAGCGGAATCATAATGATAAGCCTGTGTGTGGTAACCATTATTGCCTGTAAAACGATAGGCCTGTGATAATCGTATGGCATCACTGTAAACTGCATATCGATAAGTCTGTGGTCTGTGGTAATCGAGCAGTAGATTGTAAACCCATTGTACGGTAAGCCCGTGTGTGATAACCGCAATGTGGTAGCTTATTAGCCATTAGTTGGCCTCCTGAGATTGTTAGTTAAATTCATGGCATTGCATGACATCATTCATATATCGCATGGTACTTTAATCTAGAAACTCACTAAACAACTTTGTTGTTTACCCGTTAGTTGATTATTCTTTTCAGGATCTGTTAAGGGCAAAGGGCCGGCTGGCCCAAACTGTTAGACACTGATTGGAGCATGGTTAGGAGCTCCATATTTTGTTGATGATTGGGGTGGGAGTAGCAGACTTCCATTTTGGGCTTACGCGAATTAGTTAATGATTATTAATTCGTTTGTAATAAACTGATGATTTAACATTGTGACCCCAATTACATTACTCCGTGATTTCAGACACTCTGTTGTGTTATATGCAAAGTGTTTGGAATCACGTTGATGATTATTAAAGTATTAAAGTTTTAATTTGACCGTATTTCCGCAAGTACTCTGTATAAATTAATTACAATGGTATCGAAATACTCGTATTAGTTGTATGGGTGTATTGAAGAATCACCATTACTAAATTTCTCAAGAATGTTATCCACATAATGAGTTTGACTTAACACAAGACTATCTTGGGTTCGTGTGATTTTAATACCAAGAATCACTTCCGATAAACCCATGTCTTTCATGTCAAATTTGGATTTCAACATCTCTTTCGTTGAATTAATCATTCTTTCGTTACTACCAACGATAAGCATATCGTCTACGTATAAACAAAGAGACATATCAATGTTTTGTATCTTTCATGTACACACACTTGTCGCACTCATTAATTTGAATCAACATTCTAGAATGATGTGGTCAAACTTTTGATGCCATTGTTTGGGAGCTTGCTTCAAGCCATACAATGACTTAACAAGCCTACAAACTTTCTTTCCACATCCGGGAGCACTAAAACCCTCGGGTTGCTCCATGTAGATCTCCTCTTCTAAATCACCGTTTAGAAAAGCCGTCTTCACATCCATTTGGTACACTTCTAGATTTCTTATTGCGGCAATCGCAAGCACCAATCTAATGGATGTTGTTCGCGTCACCGGCGATTATGTATAAAAGTAATCAACACCGTCCTTTTGTTTGTAACCTTTGATTACCAAACGTGCTTTATATTTATCAATGGAAGCATCAGGTTTCATTTTCCTCTTAAAAAGCCATCGGTAACCTAGTGGTTTACAACCTTCAGGAAGGTCCACTAGTTCCCAGGTATGATTTTGTAAAATTGACTCAATTTCACTCTTGATGGCTTCTTTCCATTGAGGTCCTTTAGAAGAAGTTACCGCCTCTCGATAAGTTTTGGGTTCACTTTCAACCATGTAAGTGACAAAATCATCTCCATATGATTTTTCAACCCTTTTCCTTTTACTTCTTCTAGGCTCAACCTCTTCTCTTTCAGGTTGTCCTAATGTCTCATCTTGCACATTTTCGTCATTCGATTTAGACGAACTAGCACGATCCTTTTGTAAACAAGGAAATATATTCTCAAATAAGGATGCATTCCTTTGCATTCCTTGATTCCATGATGGTATTCTTGTGAATTTCTGGATTTTTAAACTCATACACAAGAAACCGATAGGCACTACTATGATGTGCATAACCAATAAATATGCAATCAACCATTTTAGGTCCTATCTTTTGAGCCTTAGGTGCCGGTACAACAACCTTTGCTAGGCACCCCCACACTCGTAAGTACTTATAAGATGGTTCTCTTCCCATCCAAAGTTCATACGGTGTTTTGTCCATTTTCTTGCGGGGTATCTTATTCAAAAGATAAGTAGCCGAGACGATAGCTTCCCCCCACATTTCTTGGCTCATTCCCGAACTAATTAACATGGCATTCACCATTTCTTTCAAGGTTCGGTTCTTTCTTTCCGCAATACCATTTTGTTGAGGTGAGTAAGGAGCGGTGAATTCGTGTCGGATTCCATGTTGAGCACATAAATCCGCAAACGGTGACACATATTCACCACCTCGATCACTTCTTACAACCTTAATCTTTTTATTGAGTTGGTTCTCAACCTCTTGTTTGTATAAAACAAACTTATCGATTGCTTCATCTTTACTTGTAAACATAGCAATATCTAGTACAATCGTCAATAAACGTGATGAAGTACTTATTACAATCTCTCGTAGGAATGAATTTAAATCACACACATCCGTGTGAATCATATCAAGTGGTTCGATTATTCTTTCAACCGATTGGAAAGACGATCTTGTAAGTTTGGCTTCAACACAAGTTTGACATTTATAATTTGAATCAATATGAAAAGATGGAATGCAATTTAACTTGATTAAACGACGTAATAAATTAAAATTGACATGTCCAAGATGACCATGCCACACGTTACAAGATTCTGTCAAATAAACCGAATTTGTAGTCGTTTTACTAAAATTGCTTTTCAAACTCATCAAATTTATTTTGAACATTCCATTCAAAGCAAAACCGTCTCCAACAAATGACCATTCTTGGTCAAAACTAATCTATTAAATTCAAAAACCATTTTAAATACAAACTTGTTTAACAGCCATCCGGAAACCACATTCTTTCGAATTTCCGATACATACAAAACATTTGTCAAATTAAGATCTTTCCCGGATGTCATCTTCAAGATCACATCGCCTTCTCCTTTGACATCAACCGTATCAAAGTTTCCCATGAAGATCTTTTTTCCATTAACTACTTTCAAAGTAGTAAACAAACTTTTCTCCGAACACACGTGTCGGGTAGAACCAGTGTCAATCCACCATTCATTCGGTTCAGATCTTACCAATTCTACATCAGAAACCATTGCGGTGATATTCACATTCATCACACTTGCAACTTCACCGTTGCCTTCAAGAACCACGCATGGTTCAAGATCTAAATCAGAAAGCAATTCTGATTTCTCAATATGATTGACAAAATTACTCGCATTTTGAACTCCAATCATATCAACCATCTCCTTAATCGATGGTTTAGCAATAGATGTTATAGTTGAAGTCATCGACCGTGACACAACTCCATCTAACATTTCTATTTTTTTTAATGCCAAAGAAAATAATTATAAGTAGTTGTGAATCTTCTTTTCAAACAAATACTTTATAAATTTTCAATAAAGAAAATTTTTCTCACTTTATTATAAAATTACACTTTTATTATAAACAACGTCAAATACTTTAATTGATCAAACTTGAATCAACCGTTCAATTTAATCACTTTATAACAAAATTAAATCTTCTGTTATAAACAATGTTAAATACTTCAATTGACAAAAATCGAATCAACCATTCAATTTAATCACTTTATAACAAAATTAATTTTTTTTAAATTATAACCAAATTTATCACTAAAATTGAATCTGCCGTTCAATTTGACACCAAAGTGAAGAATGAATCAACCGTTCATTCAAACACTTATAACCCGAATGAGAATAATAACGAATTTTATATTAAACGTTAAAATTGAATCATCCGTTCAATACTTAAGAAACCAAAAGTGAATACTCGAATCTTCCGTTCAAATTAAACACTTAATCAAGGCTGTTGCTAAAATTAAATCCGTCTCGAAACCAAAACTCGTTTGTAACGAAACAGAAATAATTAAATGAAATGGAAACACAATTGCTTCGAGACAAAACTCGTTTGAATCGAAACAATCATGTAATAGAAATTTTACTTCAAGATAAAACTTGTTTGAATCGAAGAAAAAGCTCTAAAATTCCTAATTTTATAACCGGTATCGTGGTTGTAAAAATCTGTTTTAAGATTGTATACTAACTTTTGTTATAAAGTACAATATTTAATAGTGTATTGTAATGCTTAACTTGATCAAATTGCTTTCAATTTAACAGTAAAAGTGAATAGTATTTGGTCAAATTACATTCGAAGATACATTAAGTGTATTTTCCATATGTATTTCTGATGAAAAGTAAAAGTGATTACACTACCAAATTGCTTTCAATGCAAGATCTAAAGAATGTAATGATTATAATCACAAGTTAATAGTAACCATTAATGATAGATACATTAGACATTATACTTTTATTGTAGGCTAGTGTTCCTAATTTTTACACTTTTTTTTATAATTTTAAATATATTTTGCCTGAGAAATCAGAATTGCTTTCTGATTTAGATCTTGAACCATGCATGGTTCTTGAAGACAACGATGAAGTTGCAAGTGTGATAAATGTGAATATCACCGCAATGGTTTCTGATGTAGAATTTGTAAAATCTGAACCGAATGAATGGTGGATTGACACTGGTTCTACCCGACATGTGTGTTCGGAGAAAAGTTCGTTTACTACATTGAAAGTAGTTAATGGAAAAAAGATCTTCATGGGAAACTTTGATACGGTTGATGTCAAAGGTGAAGGCGATGTGATCTTGAAGATGACATCCGGGAAAGATCTTAAGTTGACAAATGTTTTGTATGTACCGGAAATTCAAAAGAATTTGGTTTCCGGATGGCTGTTAAACAAGTTTGGATTTAAAATGGTTTTTGAATCGAATAAATTTGTTTTGACCAAGAATGGTCATTTTGTTGGAGAAGGTTTTGCTATGAATGGAATGTTCAAAATTATTTTGATGATTTTGAAAAGCAATTTTAATAAATCGACTACAAATTTGGTTTATTTGACAGAGTCTTCTAACGTATGGCATGGTCGTCTTGGACATGTCAATTTTAATTCTTTACGTCGTTTAATCAAGTTAAATTGCATTCCATCTTTTCATATTGATTCAAATTATAAATGTCAAACTTGTGAGAAGCCAAACTTACAAGATCATCTTTCCAATCGGTTGAAAGAATAATTGAACCACTTGATATGATTCACACGGATGTGTGTGATTTAAAATCCATCCTACAAGTGGTGGTAATAAGTACTTCATCACGTTTATTGATGATTGTACTAGATATTTCTATGTTTACTTGATGAAAAGTAAAGATGAAGCAATCGATAAGTTTGTTTTATACAAACAAGAGGTTGAGAACCAACTCAACAAAAAGATTAAGGTTGTAAGAAGTGATCGGGTGGTGAATATGTGTCACCGTTTGCGGATTTATGTGCTCAACATGGAATCCGACA
>JAANYP010001498.1:0-70000 GCA_020465985.1 Centrapalus pauciflorus
GATGGAGGAGTCCGAGGAAGAACCCATGGGAGGAAGACGAACCCTCCAGCGGATAGGGAGAACCATCCGGAGAGGACCCACCATCCCCGGTGGCCCCCTCTTACATCCCATATCATCCCGAGGTTCCATCGTATAAACCATACCGTCCCCACCCCAACGGCCCGTGTATGCTGTTCACTCCCCGAAATAGGGTGATGATGCTGAGACGGGAGGCTATCCCAATCCCGGCTCCTCAACCAAGCCCACCACAGCAGCGACGGGCAAATGCTAGAAGATGGGGTTGGATGCCCGAGACCCTCCAAGAGTGGAGGCAAGAGGATGGAATCCCCTCGCAGTTCGAAGTCGGAGGACCATCCTCCGCAACGACCCCACCACTCACCCAGGAGCCCGCAGACCCGATAGTGCCCATACTGGTGGCCAGAGCCACCCGAAACGATCTCCAGATTCGACTACTCAACCATGACATTGGGGAGATTACTTCGAGGATCGAGTGTGAAGAAATGCAGAATACAATTATATACCAGGCTAACCAGCACGCTTTAACTACCCAACAAGACGGACTGGAGAAACTCCGTCAGAGACTGGCCGACAGCGAGACATACAACGAGGCACTGACACAACGCATCAATGCCCTGGAGCAGGGAGGGACCCCCGATCACTCCCACATATAGTTTTTTTATATTATTGTAATTATAAGAACTATGAATGTATCTGTTTAAGTTTGAATAGGACTTGAAATTTTTTGGGTAACAACCCGACCCCTATGTAAGAAATTATGTATCAAACCCTTTATTAATGAAAAATTAAGTATAACTATGCACTGGTGTTTAATGTTATAGAACAGAATGCCTTAAGAAAATTTGAACCTTTAAGACTCAACTTCTTACACTATGTTCTTTCTTTAAACTTTAAGATAATGCCGCCGAAAATAGCCATGAACACTGTCGAGATCGAGCAACTGGTCGCACAACGAGTGGCAGCAGTTATAACCACTTACGAAACCAACCACAATAGCACCGCAAACCGGGACGGAGGAGCAAGCCGCACTACGGGAGGGTCTGACTCAACCCAGAAAGGGTGTGGTATTAAGGGACGGAAGGCGCTGTCGGACTGGTTCACAGGTTCGAGAAATTTGAGTCTGCGTTCCGCGTTAGTGGCTGTATCGAGGATGAAAAGGTCAAGTTCGCTTCTCACACTCTTCAGGACGGTGCTTTGACTTGGTAGAATTCGTATGCTCAGTCTGTTGGAACTGACACGGCTTACCAACTCGCGTGGACTGAGTTGAAGCAAATGATGACAGATGAGTATTACCTCAGAAACGAACTACAGAAGATGGAATCTGAGTTTTGGAATCTCAAGATGACGGGCACGGATGTTGCCGGATAAACTAACCGTTTCCATGAGTTAAGCCTACTGTACCGACAGATGGTCACTCCGGAGTATAAGCGTATTGAGCCCTACATTTGGGGACTCGCTCCTCAAATTCAAGGCAATGTCACCGCCTCCAACCCCACAACAATTCAGAGCGCCATTCGGATGGCGAATAACTTAATGGATCAAGTGGCCAGGAGAATGGAGGCCAAGGAGGGGGAGAACAAGAGGAAGTGGGAGGACAAATCAGGGAATGTTTGGGCTCACAGTCCAAAAAGCCCGAAACCATCAAGGCATTCGTTGTCGGGGCTGAGCCAAGAAAGGGCTATACCGGCAACAAACCATTGTGTAACCGATGCACCTACCACCATGTAGGTCCCTGTCTAACCCCTTGCAGGAAATGTAAGAAACTTGGTCATCTGACTAAGGATTGTAAGTATAACGCAAATTAATACAACAGCGGCACACAGAAGAGCTGCTTGGAATGTGGGATTGTGGGGCACTTCAAGAAGGACTGCCTGAGATTAAGGAACGATGGTGGAGCTCAAGGGAGAGCCTTTGTGTTGGGAGCCGATGATGCTCGTCAAGATCCCAATGTAGTAACGGGTACGTTCCTTCTTAATGATATGTATGCTTATGTGTTGTTTGATATTGGGGCTGATAGAAGCATTATATCTGCTAAGTTTAGTGAACAACTGAATGCCACTCTTTCCCCATTAGACAATGCTTATGCCGTACAATTAGTCGACGGAAAGTTGATTGAAGCAAATAGTATAGTTAAGGAGTGCACACTAAAATTAGCAGATCATCCCTTTAAGATAGACTTGATGCCTATTGAACTCGTAAGTTTCGACGTAGTTATTGGCATGGATTGGTTACCAGACAATCATGCCAAAATCCTATGTGGTAAGAAGGTCGTAAGAATACCATTTAAGAAAAGGAAGTCCTAACAGTCGAAGGAGAAAGAAAGAATTGCCAGTTGAACGTTGTGAACGTTGAAGTGCCTTCGAAAAGGTTGTCAAGCAGTAATAGTTCAACTAGTGGAAAAGGAGTCGAAGGAGAAGCGACTCGAAGAAATCCTGGTAGTTCGTGACTACCCAAAAGTCTTTCCTGAAGACTTGCCTGGACTTCCACCAGCTAGGCAAGTAGAATTCCAGATTGACTTAGTGCCTGGAGCTGCACCTATGGCATGAGCACCCTACCAATTGGCACCGTCAGAGATGCAAAAATTATCCAATCAGTTGCAAGAACTATTGGGTAAAGGATTCATCCGACCAAGTTTCTCACCTTGGGGAGCTCCAGTCTTATTTGTAAAGAAGAAGGACGCATCGTTTAGGATGTGCATCGATTACCGCGAACTAAACAAGTTAACCATCAAAAACCGATACCCTCTCCCCGGAATTGACGACCTGTTCGATCAGCTGCAAGGATCCCGTTTCTACTCTAAGATTGATTTGCGGGCTGGATATCATCAAGTTAAAGTGCGGGAGGAGGATATTCCAAAAACAGCTTTCAGAACTCGTTATGGTCATTACAAGTTTCAGGTGATGCCATTCGGGTTGACCAACGCACTAGCCGTATTCATGGACCTTATGAATCGGGTGTGTAAATCGTATTTGGAAAAGTTCGTGATTGTGTTCATAGACGATATCCTTATCTACTCCCGAAGCAAAGAGGAGCATGAGCAGCATCTGAAGTTGATTTTGGAGATTCTAGAGAAAGAACAGCTATACTCCAAATTTTCCAATAGTGAATTTTGGCTGCGAGAAGTAAAATTCCTTGGGCATGTGATCAACAGCCAGGGAATACAAATGGACCCATCGAAAATCGAGGCCATTAAGAACTGGGCAACTCCTAGAACTCCCACAGAAATCCGTGAGTTCATAGTTCTTGTCGGTTATTATAGGCGATTTATTGAAAACTTCTCGAAGATAGCTGGTTCCCTAATGGAATTTACTCGAAAAGATGTGAAGTACAACTGGGGTGAAGATCAGGAAATGGCATTCCGACTGTTAAAGCAAAGGTTGTGTAGTGCACCTATTCTATCCTTACCGGAAGGAACATAAGATTTTGTGGTTTGCTGCGATGCCTCACACAATGGATTAGGTTGTGTGTTAATGCAAAGAGACAAGGTTATCGCTTATGCATCGCAGCAACTTAAAGTTCATGAGGTAAACCACATGACTCATGACCTGGAGCTTGGACCTGTGGTATTTGCTCTTAAGATATGGAGGCACTACCTTTACGGTACAAAGTGCACGATGTATACAGACCACAAAAGCCTTCAACATATTCTGAACCAGAAGGTAAACATGAGGCAACGATGCTGGGTTGAGCTGCTTAGCGATTACGACTGCGAGATCCGTTATCATCCGGGCAAGGCAAACGTTGTAGCTGATGCCTTAAGCCGAAAGGAACATGTTAAGCCCTTGAGAGTCCGAGCTTTGGTCATGACTATACAATTAAACCTGAACTCTCAAATCCGCGAGGCACAGGAGGAAGATAAAAAGGAGGGAAACCTGCTAGATGAAGCCTTGAGAGGAATGAATAAACAGTTTCAAATCAAGACCGATGGATGCTGGTATTTCATGAACATAATTTGGCTACCAAAATTCGGAGGGTTGAGGAAGCTGGTCATGGATGAAGGGCACAAGACATGATATGATATTCACCGAGGATCATATAAGATGTATCATGACCTGAAAGAAATGTACTGGTGGCCAAACATGAAGGCTGACATTGCTACGTATGTCAGCAAGTGCTTAACGTGTTTGAAAGTTAAGGCTGAGCACCAGAAGCCATCAGGTTTGTTGGTTCAACCGGAAATACCCCAGTGGAAGTGGAAGAAAATAACCCTGAACTTCATCACAAAGTTGCCGAAAACTTCTGGTGGTTATGAAACCACTTGGGTGATTGTGGATCGACTCACAAAGACTGCGCATTTCCTGCCAATCAAGGAGATTCATAAGATGGATAAGTGAACCCGAATCTATCTTAAAGAAGCTGTCTCAAGGCATGGAGTTCCCGTATCGATTATATCAGATAGTGACAGCCGGTTCACATCAAGATTTTGGCAATCATTACAAGAGGCTTTAGGTACACGCTTAGATATGAGTACAGTTTACCATCCGCAAACCGACGGTCAAAGTGAAAGGATCATTCAGACGTTAGAGGATAGGCTAAGGGCGTGTGTGATTGATTTTGGCAAAAGTTGGGACAGACATCTACCGTTAGTCGAGTTCTCCTACAACAATAGCTATCACTCGAGCATTAAGGCTGCTCCGTTCGAGGCACTTTATGGGCGAAAGTGTCGATCGTTGATTTGTTGGACGAAAGTAGGGGATAGCCAAATCACTAGTCCTGAGATCATTCACGAGACTACCAAAAAGATAATACAGAATCGGAATCGATTAAAGATCGCATGGGATCGGCAGAAAAGCTATGCAGATGTTAGACGGAATGATTTGGAATTCCAGGAGGGAGGTCAAGTAATGCTGAAAGTCTCGCCTTGGAAAGGCATAATCCGTTTTGGGAAACGAGGAAAACTCAACCCTCGTTATATCGGACCATTCAAGATTTCCAAAAGAATTGGCCCAGTAGCCTACCGACTCGATCTGCCCCTAGAGCTGAGTAATGTACATAATACCTTCCACGTGTCCAACCTAAAGAAATGCTTGTCTGACGAAACACTCGTCATACCCATGGACGAACTGGAGCTAGATGATAAGCTGAACTTCCTTGAACAACCCGTAAAAATAATGGACCGGGAAGTCAAGAAACTAAAGCACAGCCGAATTCCAATAATAAAAGTCAGATGGAACTCTAAGCGAGGCCCTGAGTTTACATGGGAACGCGAAGATAAATTCCGCGAAAAAATACCCTCAGTTATTCTCAAATGCTCAATCAGTGGAGAATGTGAGCTAATTTCGGGACGAAATTCCCTTAACAGGGGGAGACTGTAACATTCGGCACTAAACCATGTTAGCAACTATGACCTAATCAGTATTTATTAGCAAGTTGTAACCTAATTAGTGATCATTAACAATTAATCAAGGTGATTAACAAAGTTCATAAGGAAATTCAAGTCAATTAGAAACAATTTCATTGGTGCGATGAATCGGCAAATTAATTAATCCGATCGATTTGCAATATGATAGATTAATTCAACTAAGTACATAATTAAATTAAGACTAGTGACACTAATCATGTATTAAGACACTTACTTAACATTAATTATGCAAGACTAAAAGAATTCATTAAACAAATGCATTCAAAAGTATTTATGAATTTACATAAAAAGTGAAATACAAGAATACATTCTAAGTACATTTATACAAAAAAAAAAAAATACATGATAATATCTTCAAAAATCCAGCCATAGCTAGTACATAGTAGAGTTTGACTTCAATTTTATAATACAAAACTCCATACACAATCACAATCACAATCACAATCACAATCACATCTCTTTCTTTCAACTTCCCCAAGATATGCACTCAACCTCCATCTTTACCATCATTTCATCCACTTTTCTTCTCTATAAATAGAGAGTTCTTTTCCTTTATTCCTTCACACCTTTGCAAGAGCAAAACCTCTTATTTTACTCTCTCAAAATCGTCCATAGCCACACACACAACCAAAGTTGTTTTCTTTCTTTATTCTTCAAGGATTCAAGTTTTTCAAGAGTTTCTTTGGTGCAACTAGTTAAAGAACAACTCGTCTACACATTTTCATACTTCTAATACATCAAAGTAAGTAAATACTACCTTAATACTTCTTATATTTATATTAATATAAGTGTTGCATAATATATATAATCACCAACAACAACAAGTTCATAAAAACTCAAGTTTAATTATAAATCACTAGTTTTGTGTTAAGTTTGTTTTCTTCAAATGTGTTTATAAATATATAAACACATTATGTAAGTATAAATATTACGAAAATAAGTTATATAAATGTGTTTCATAACCTTTTGTACATGTGGTTTTTGAATAAACAACAAGAATCACAAGTTGTTTCAAGTTTATGAAATCCGGATTTTTGGCAGAAATATTATGTCGACTTTGAAAAATCATAACTAATTCATAACTTAACGAAATGAGTTCATTCTTGTTTTAAAAGTTAGATTTATGTCTTAACTAAATATCTGGAGGTTTTCATAATTATATATGGAGTTTAGAACCCCCAAATATTATTTGGGAATCCGAAAGTTTAACAGCTCAAAAATGGCCAACATAGGGTTTTTAACGAACCTTTTCCCTAACCTAAACACCTCGAAAAATGGCCGTTCTTAAATTGAAAAATTCTTTGTATATAGTAGCTTTGTGACTATAAAAACCAAAGCCCAAATCGTTTTGGAGCTTGGTGGAAAATAGCCTCAAAGTAGGCCGAAAAACCTTTAAAAAGATGGAAAATTATATATATATATATATATATATATATATATATATATATATATATATATATATATATATATATATATATATATATATATATATAAATATATATATATATATATATATATATAAAAATATATATATATATATATATATATATATATATATATATATATATATATATATATATATATATATATATATATATATATATATATATGGGAGTTATTAAGTCTCTCATATCATTTAGGACTCGGTTAAACACCTCAAGTCTCATGTCAAGTCATCAACAAAATCTACGTTTTTACGCTCGTTTTGCCAATGTATTTACGGTGAGTTTTCATAGCCCTTATTTTCAAACTATTATGTTTTTGGGTAGAAATACATGCTACGTTTTCATATGGACACAGAAACTCCACATTTCTATTATGTATTACACACGTGGTTCCATCAGCCCTCAGCTCATGAACCGTTAGTTACATTTTATGTAAGCGCAAATATATTTTGGATAGATCTATCGGGATTAATGTCCCCCACCTAGGTTGGTCGCTCCAACTTCTAAGGGATGTATATATATTTAACATTACGGTATTACATTGGGGAATACTGCACAGGGCAACTCATAATTAAGTTTCGGTTGCATGATGGTTTTATGTAATACATATCATGAAATTTATGTTTTATAAATTCAAACTCAACTATTGATGTCCATACAAGTCATCTTTACGTGTAAACCTATGAACTCACCAACAATTTTGTTGACGTATTTTAGCGTGTATTTTCAGGTAATTAAGGCACGAGCACTGAATCGGAAGCATTCCAAGGCTTCCGTTCATTTTGGAGTCGCATCATTTTCAAAAACTCGAAAATTTATTTGCATCATTTTTGTTAATTTAATTATGTATTTAAATCTCTGTAACTTGCGAACTACTCTTCATGTTATTCGGGCTATGTAAAACAATTTCATATTTTGAAGTTATATTAACGTATTTTTGAAAACGTCTATATAGTGGTCGTTAACTTGATTATGACTATGCTTCAGCGACGTCACGCATCGTTGCCAACTGGGGTAACGGGGTGTGACACAAATACATACATTAATAAAGTGGTATCAACAATTAAAGGAATGAAAATATGTGTGTGAGATCATTTAAATAAATTCATGGTTTATAAAGTTTATATGGTTGCATCAAATTAAAAATGTATGAATATATAAATGGGATCATTTATATAATTTGATGTCAACACACGCACTTCTAATCAAAGTATAGATACATATTGGATTACTTTTAAATAAAGAGATTATGGTATAGATATATCATTAAACATGTATATGATGATTTGAGCATATAATACATTTGGGAAGCACATCTATATTCATATAACATAAAAGTGAGGTACCATGATCATGTATATGCATAAAAGATGAACATATGAATACATGAACATACAATCACTAAACTAGTTCATTATAGTTTATTATATACCTTTATGAGAATTCAAAAGTGCAAATGAAAGCTTAAATGACTTAATAAAAGTCACACATGTCCATTAAAAAGGACATAAAATTTTATGAGTTATCAAAATTATGTCAATTAAAGTTTAAAGCTAATGTTCTTGCAATGATAAACTCTGGACAGGTTCAGATAATTCTAAACAAAGTAATAAAGTTTAAAGTACTAAAAAGTGGGTCAGAGTTTGTAAAGCCAAGTCCAGAAAGTCAAAGCTTTAAATGAATCCTGAGATAACTCAAGTGACTGTGTAATCCGCTTGATAAAGCCAAAGTCAACAGCACAGATTAATTCAGTAAACTGTGAGTTATAGATATTCAGTTTTACATGTTTAATTTTGGTTGAGACATATTGTTGCTGATAGTTTATTTGACATTCATATATGCTCAGCTGGATTGTGACCTGTGCTCACCATGGTTCTGTGATGCCCTGTGGATCATGATAGCTATTTGTCATAAACTGATATTGCTATCATGACTTTGTTTATTTATGCTTTTCATCATTGTTTATATCTTTAATGTATTGATTTCAGCTTAGCATATTTAGCATTGTCGGTCTATTGTTTTAGACCTTTCTATGTCACCATTTCTATTGAACTTGGTATTGATTACTCTGATGCTTCCCCCACGTAGTCTACTGGTAGCTAGCCCAGTATTGAGTCGATAGCTTCCACTAAAAGCATGAGTGTGGCCTGGACATCATCCTATTCTTATTTACTATGTCTCGTCCTTACGTGGCTGTGGTGGCGGTCAAGTTATATCACGCTATACTCACATTCCGCCTTGTTGTATTGCATGCAATCTGATGAATCTATAATCGCACTAAGCCTTGCTTACAGTTGTTGGTAAATCTCTTTACAGAAAAAGACAAAGGAAAAGCACTTGCAGGACCTAGTTCTTAGCTCTCCCAAGATCAAGTTGAAGTTTTCATAGACCACTACTCAAACGACCTATTGGTACAGTTTTGAAGATGACAATTTGTGGTGGTTTGGGTAGATTTATGCTAATCGTATGAGGATATGTATTAGACTAGTCTTGTACCCTTTATAAGTTTAATTTGAACAATGTAACTATGTATTAAATTTGTATTAAACTTATGCTAATAGTTGTACTGTAATTCTAATTCCACAACTTAATTACTGTATCTTAGTTATGATTGATATCGTATACAATTGTGAGACCTAGACGCTTAAGACTGCCCCGTAAGGGGAGGTCTTCACACTAACTTAGAAACATAATGAAAAAGAGCATAAACATGAGGAAAACATATCACATACAATACACACAAAAATATGCCAATAATTATTTCGTATACAAGTTTATACAAAATAAAAGAACTCACTGAGATCCATAATCATATCACTTACCGTAAGAAACCCTAAAATTTCACCAACCAAACTGATGAGCGAAGACCAAACATGAAGAACAAGCCTTAGAAACTCTTGTCTGGAAAACAAAGAACCATTCGAAACCATATGAATATCCATATCTAAACATCCAAACCCATTCATAGAAATCCCAAATGGAAAGAAAAACCCTCATCTTACAGAGAAATTAAAATAGAATAAACCATCATCAAAGAAACCCTAAAACTAGGGATGGCAACGGGGTCGGGGAGTATCGGGTACCCCCTTCCTCATCCCCGACACCGATCCCGGACACGTAACATATTTTTTCCTTAGCCCTGCCCCCAACGGGATCGAGCACGGTATTCGGGTACGTCTTGCCCGAATTTAAAAACTTGAAAATGAAAATCAGCAAATTAGCAATATATAAGTCATTAAATCATATTAGTAATGAAAATCAGCAACATTAGCTAGCAAAATCTTGCAAAAACAGTAATATTTATGTATAAATCTAGCAAAAACAGTAATATAAACTAGCAAGTACCAAAGTCATTAGCTATACTCATGTATAAATCTAGCAAATAAGAAACTTTCATATCAAATATGGTATTAAAACAATTCTAACAAAATCAAATGGGCGGATACAGCAGCGGAGCACAACAGTGGAGTCATTACCGTAACAAACTTACAAATGAACACTCTAGTTGGAGCAGCGAAGCAGACGAAGGGTCGAGTAGGCAGCGGAGCATGTCACACCCCGTTACCCCGGTTGGCAACGAAGCGTGACGTCGCGGAAGCATAACCATAATCATAACGAACGACCACTATATGGACGTTTTTAAAATACATCGTTGAAACTTTTAAACACAGCAATGTTTTACATAGTCTGATATGAGTAAAGGAGTTCACAAAATACAGAGATTTAATTACATAATTAAAATATCCAAAATAATGCAGTTAAATCTCCGTCGGTTTGAAAATGAGTGCGACTCCTTAAGTGCGGAAGCTTGAAAATAATTTTGATATGATGAACTTGCCTTAATTTCCTGAAAATACACACTAAAATACGTCAACAAAATTGTTGGTGAGCTCATAGGTTTACATGTAAATCTGACTTGTATGGACAACAATAGTAGAGTTTGAATTTATAAAATCATAAATTACATGTTATGTATTACATATAAACCATCATGCAACCGAAGCTTAATTAAAAATGAGTTTGCCATGTGCAGTATCCCCGACTGTAATACCGACTGTAATACCGTGTGTTGAATATATATGCACTCGCTGTTAGCCGACCCGACCTAACCCGAATGGGGGACATGACTCTCAATAGATCTATCCACAATATATTCGCGCTTACAGATAAATGCAATTAACGGTTCATGATATAAGGGCTGATGGAACCACATGTGTAATACATAATAGAAATGAAGATGTTTTCGTGTCCATATAAAAACGAAGCATGTATTTCATCCCCAAAACATAACAGTGTGAAAATAGAGGCTATGAGAACTCACCGAGATTGCGATGGCAAAAATTAGCGTAAAAAGCTATTCAGCGTGAATGGATGGATGATGCGTCGCTTGAGTTTAATCGAGTCCTAAATGATAATAAGGACTTAATATCTCTAATATATGATGATATATATATATATTTATATATTTTTATGTCTTAAATCACCCAACATTACAAGTTTATAAATAAAATCCGCTTAAAACGTCAAGTTTATATATATATATATTTTCCAGCTTTTTCGGAGGTTTTTCGGCCTACTTTGAGGCTGTTTTTGACCAAGCTCCAAAACGTTTTAGGCTTTGGTTTTCTAGGAAATTAAACTAATATATACAAAGGATTTTTAGAATCAAGAACGGCCATTTTTCGAGATGTTTAGGTTGGTGAAAAAGCTCGTTAAAAACCCTATGTTGGCCATTTTTGAGCTGTCAAACTTTCAGTTTCCCAAATAATTTCTGGAGGTCTTAAACTCCAAAATAAATTATGAAAACTTCCAGATCTATAGTTAAGACATAGATCTAAGTTTTGAGTCAAGAATCAACTCATTTCGTTAATTTATGAATTAGTTATGATTTTTCAAAGTCGATATAAATTTTCTGCCGAAAATCTGCAGTTTATAAACTTGAAACAACTTATGATTCTTGTTGTTTATTCAAAGACTACTTGTATAAAGGTTATAAAAGTTATAAAACACATATATATCACATGTTTTCATAATATTAACACTTTTATAATGTGTTCATATATTCATAAACACATTTAAAAAAAACAACTTAAAAATAAAAACTAGAAACTTATAAACTTGAGTTTTTATGAAACTTGTTGTTGTTGGTGATTATATATATTATGCAAGACTTATATAAACATAAATGTATGATGAAATAAGTTAGTATTTACTTACTTTGATGTTTGTAGAAGAATGGAAATGAGTAGAAGGTTGGATCTTCAAAGGTTTCACCAAGAACACCTTGCAAATGAAGAACACTTGAAAGAAACGTTTTGTGGAGTATGTGTGTGTGTGTGTGGCCGGTTTCTAGAGAGAAGAAGAAGAGATTTTTGGTGTGAAAATTATGAAAGGGTTTGTCTCTATTTATAGAGGAAAGAGAAGCCTTTCAAGATGGAGGTGGACTGTAGTATCTAACTTGAATTGAAAGGATATGGTGTTGGAGGATTTGATTGAGATTGAGCATGGTGGATGGAAATAAAATATGGAGGTTTTGTACCTCCTATGTGGCCGGCCTAAAGGCCATAATTATAGTGTATTTCTATTTTTTTTGTATAAATGTATTTCAAGGTGTATTATTGTATTTCCCTTTTTATGTAATTTCTTAAATACTTTTGAATGCATTGTTTTAATGAATTGTTTTAGTCTTGCATAATTAATGTTAAGTAATTGTATTAGTGTATGATTAGTGTCACTAATCATAGATTAATTATGTACTTAGTTGAATTAATCCTTCATATCGTAAATTGATCGGATTAATTGATTTCCCGATTCATCGCACCGATGAATTTGATTCTAATTGAGTTGAATTTTCTAATAGACCTTGTTAATCACTTGATTAATTTCTAATGACCGCTGATTAGGCTATAATTGACTATTAAATACATATTAGGTCATTGTTGCTAACCTGGTTTAGTGCCGGATGTTACAGTCTCCCCCTGTTAAGGGAATTTCGTCCCGAAATTAGCTCGTGTTCTCCACTTCTTGAGTATTTGAGAACAGATGAGGGCATTTTTCTCGGAACTGATCTTCGCGTTCCCACGTAAACTCAGGACCTCGCTTAGAGTTCCATCTGACTTTTATTATCGGGATTCGGCTGTGCTTTAGTTTCTTGACTTCTCGGTCCATTATTTCCACGGGTTTTTCAATGAAGTTCAACTTATCGTCTAACTCCAGCTCGTCCATGGGACTAACGAGTGATTCATCAGCCAGACACTTCTTAAGATTGGACACGTGGAAGGTATTATGAATGTTACTAAGCTCTGGGGGCAGATCGAGTCGGTAAGCTACCGGGCCAATTCTTTTGGTGATCTTGAATGGTCCGATATAACGAGGATTGAGTTTTCCTCGTTTCCCAAAACGGATTACGCCGTTCCAAGGCGAGACTTTCAACATTACTTGATCTCCCTCTTGGAATTCCAAATCCTTCCGTCGAACGTCTGCATAACTTTTCTGTCGATCCCGCGCGATCTTTAACCGATTACGAATCTGGGCTATCTTTTCTATAGTCTCCTGGATGATCTCGGGTCCAGTAATCTGACTATCTCCTACTTCAGCCCAACAAAGTGGTGATCGACACTTTCGCCCATAGAGTGCCTCGAATGGGGCGGTCTTAATACTTGAGTGATAGCTGTTGTTATAGGAAAACTCCACTAATGGTAGGTGTCTGTCCCAACTTTTGCCATAGTCGATAACACATGCCCTTAGCATGTCTTCCAACGTCTGAATCGTCCTTTCACTCTGACCATCCGTTTGCGGGTGGTAGGCTGTGCTCATATCTAGACGTGTGCCCAGTGCTTCTTGCAATGACTGCCAAAATCTTGATGTGAACCGGCTGTCCCTGTCTGATATAATTGGTACTGGCACTCCATGGCTTGAGACGACTTCTTTAAGATAGATTCGTGTTAACTTATCCATCTTATCAGTCTCCTTGATTGGCAGGAAGTGTGCGGTCTTGGTAAGTCGATCCACAATCACCCAAATGGTGTCATAACCTCCAGAAGTCTTCGGCAACTTGGTGATGAAATCCATGGTAATGTTTTCCCACTTCCACTAGGGTATTTCTGGTTGAACTAGCAATCCTGATGGTTTCTGGTGCTCAGCCTTAACCTTCAAACATGTTAAGCACTTGCTGACATAGGTAGCAATGTCAGCCTTCATGTTTGGCCACCAGTACATTCCCTTCAAGTCGTGGTACATCTTATCTGACCCTGGATGAATAGCATATCTTGTTTTATGCCCTTCATCCATGATCAGTTTCCTTACTCCTCCAAATTTTGGTAGCCAATCCTGCCCGTGAAGTACCGACATCCATCTGACTTGATTTCAAACTGCTTATCCATACCTCTCAAGGCTTCATCCAGTAGATTACCCTCCTTGACTGCTTCTTCTTGTGCCTCGCGGACTTGAGAGTTTAGGTTTGACTGTATAGTCATGACCAAAGCTCGGACTCTCAATGGCTTAACCCGTTCCTTTCGGCTCAGGGCATCAGCTATGACATTCGCCTTCCCCGGATGATAATGAATTTCGCAGTCATAATCGCCAAGCAGTTCAACCCAACGACGTTGCCTCATATTTAACTCTTTCTGATTCATGATATGCTGAAGGCTTTTATGGTCTGTGAACACCGTGCACTTAGTTCCGTACAGGTAGTGCCTCCATATTTTGAGAGCAAACACCACTGCTCCAAGCTCCAAGTCATGAGTCGTATAGTTCACCTCGTGAATTTTGAGCTGCCATGATGCGTAAGCAATGACTTTATCCCTTTGCATGAGCACACAACCTAATCCATTGTGTGAGGCATCACAGTAGACCACAAAATTTTCAGTCCCTTCAGGTAAGGACAGAATTGGTGCACTACACAATCTTTGCTTTAACTGCTGAAACGCCTTTTCCTGCTCTTCACCCCAGATATATTTTACATCCTTCCGAGTCAACTCTGTTAGGGAACCTGCTATCTTTGAGAAGTTTTCAATAAATCGCCTATAATAACCAGCAAGTCCTAGAAATTGGCAGATTTCCATGGGAGTTCTAGGAGTCGCCCAGTTCTTTATGGCCTCGATTTTTGATGGATCAACTTGGATTCCCTGGCTGTTGATCACGTGTCCAAGGAATTTAACTTCTCGCAACCAAAATTCACATTTTGAAAATTTGGCGTATAACTGCTCCTTCTCTAATAACTCCAAGATCAACTTGAGATGTTGTTCATGCTCTTCCTTATTTCTGGAATAGATGAGGATATCGTCTATGAACACTATTACAAATTTGTCCAGATACGGTTTACACACTCGATTCATGAGGTTCATGAATACGGCGGGTGAATTGGTCAAACCGAATGGCATTACCTAGAATTCGTAATGTCCATAACGAGTTCTGAATGCTGTCTTGGGAATGTCTTCTTCCAGAACCTTTACTTGATGATAATCGAATCGCAGATCAATCTTAGAGTAGAAGCTAGATCCCTGTAGTTGGTCAAACAGGTCGTCAATTCTGGGAAGGGGGTAGCGGTTCTTTACTGTCAACTTGTTTAGCTCTCGGTAGTCTATGCACATTATGAAGGATCCGTCTTTCTTTTTCACGAACAAGACCGGAGCTCCCCAAGGTGAGGAACTTGGTCAAATGAATCCTTTATCCATCAACTCTTGTAATTGATTGGATAGCTCTTGCATTTCAGAAGAAGCAAGTCTATATGGGCCTCTTGCGACCGGTGCAGCTCCCGGCACCAAATCGATTTGAAACTCCACTTGCCTAGTTGGCGGAAGCCCAGGCAAATCTTCCGGGAAGACCTTCGGATAGTCACAAACCACTGGAATATCCTCGAGTCGTTTCTCCTCCGACTCTTTTTCTGCAATCTGTACTAATACCGCATGACAACCTTTTCTAAGGCACTTTAATGTTCTTAGGCCGGATATGACATTCAGCTGACGGTTCTTTCTTTCCCCTTGGACTGTTGGGACCTTCCTCTTGTGGAGTGGTATCCGTACCACTTTCTTACCGCACAAAATCTCGGCATGATTGTGTGACAACCAATCCATGCCAATTACTACATCAAAACTTCCGAGTTCTATAGGCATCAAGTCTATCTTAAAGGGATGATCTGCCAGCTTCAGTGTGCATTCCATAATAATACTACTTGCCTCTATTATTTTGCCGTCAGCCAGTTCTATAGTATAAGAGTTGTCTAAGGGAAAAGGACTGGCATTAAATTGCTTACTAAACTTATCAGATATAAAGCTCCTATCAGCCCCAGTATCAAAGAGTACGTAAGCGTAAATGTCATTTAAAAGAAACGTACCTGATACCACATGGGGGTCCTGACGAGCGTCACCTGCTCCTAACACAAAAGCTCTCCCCTGAGCTCCTCCACCATTTCTCAACTTCGGGCACTCACTCCTGAAGTGCCCAGCAGCTCCACATTCATAGCAGCCTCTCTGATTGCCGCCATTGACACCAGGGGTTCCAAATTTACAGTCCTTGGCCACATGACCAATACGTTTGCATTTTCCACAAGGGGTTGGGCAGGGATCCTTGTTGTGATGAAAGGTGCATTGGGTGCAGAAAGGCCTGGTACCTGTGTAGCCCTTCCTTGGCTCAGCTCCTGCTACATAAGCCTTGATGGTCTCGGGCTTCTTGGATTGCGAGCCCGTATTCCTCCCGGACTTGTCCTCCCACTTCCTCTTGTTTTCCCCGGCCTTGGCTTCATTTCTCCGGGACACTTGATCCATAAGATTATTGGCCATTCTGATGGCATCCTGTATTGTGGATGGGTTGGAGGCAGTGACATTTCCTTGAATCTGAGGAGCGAGTCCCCAAATGTAACGCTCGATTTTCTTGTACTCAGGGGTCACCATCTGAGGGCACAGAATACTTAGTTCGTGAAATCGGTTGGTGTACCCAGCTACATCCGTTCCCTTCATAGCCAGATTCCAAAACTCTGACTCCATTTTCTGTATCTCATTCCTCGGGCAATACTCATCGGTCATTATCTGCTTTAACTCGGTCCAGGCGAGTTGGTAAGCTGCATCAATCCCCACAGACTGGGTATACGAGTTCCACCATGTCAAGGCGCTGTCTTGCAGAGTGTGGGTGGCGAACTTTACCTTGTCTCCTTCAATGCATCCGCTAACACGGAAGACAGACTCTAATTTTTCGAACTATCGTACTAATCCAACGGCCCCTTCAGTTCCATTGAAGTATCGGGGCTTGCAGCTCAAAAACCCCTTAATTCCACAACCCTTTGGGTGGGTTTCAGTTCCTCCCGTGGTGCGGCTAGCACCACCATCTCCATTAGCTGAACTGTTTCTGTTGGTCTCGTAAGTGGCTATAGCAGCAGCCACTCTTTGTGCAACTAGTTCCTCAATTTCGGCAGCGTTCATAGCTCGTCTTGGCGGCATTATCTTAAAGTTTAAAGAAAAGAGCATAGTGTAAGAAGTTGAATCTTAAAGATGTAATTTTTTTTTCTTAAGGCACAACACTATAATCATCAAACACAATTTCATAAATAACTTGCAATTTTCATTAATCATTCATAACTTTCTTACATTAGAGCGGGTTATTACCCGAAAATTTTTAGTCCTACACTATTAAGTTGATGATGTTCTGATGTTATAATACACGTACACATGACAGCAACTTAAAAACAGAAAGAAAGATTAAAAGTTCCAGTCCAAGTGTTCAATTAATCAAGTGTTGCTCTGAATTTATAATACACGCACACACACTACACACTCTGAATTTTATAATTATTAAGTTGCTGCTATTCTGATGTTAAAATACACGCACACACACACTACACATTCTGAATTTTATAATTATTAAGTTGTTATAATACACGCACACACACTGCACACTCTATTAATTTATATATATTTCACTTGGCTGCAGTTTGCTTTAATTCCCACACTCTGAATTGTTGAGATATAAATGGGTTTATAACTTATAAACAGAAACATATCTGCAGCAGCACCATAAATATGAGCAGCAAGTATATATGTGTGTTGTGTGTTTTGTTATTAAATCACAACAGCAAGCATATGCTATAATTTAAGAATAATATGTATGTTTGTGTTATTCCAGCAGCCCCTGTACATATATCTGTACACTAACAAATTAAGTATAGTGTGAATGTGTGTGATGTATGTGCAGCAACATTAATCGTGTGTATGTGTGCTCTGGTATGTAAATCTCAATACTTAATATAGTTTCTAACTTGTTTTGTTCTATGAAGTATTATTATGGATGACAACGAACTTGAAGCCGGGGAGTACACCTCTAGTGACGAGATGCCTACTAATTCAGAGCAGCAAAGTGATTTTGATAGCAGCAGTTCCGATGGTGAAGACAATCATACTCATACAGGTAATCTATTTTTTGCATTTAACTAATGCATTACTCTTATTAGCATTTCAGGCAATATTTATATGTTTTTAACAGTTACATGTAATTATTATTAACCCTTACTTTTTACCTAATTTTGAATTTTGTATCACTTTTTTTTTACTATTTTCATAAGATTTTTATTACAATCTTCATCTTAGGAATCAGTACCAATTAGCCAACGATCTTCACGTACAGTAGCCCCATAAGTTGTGGCTTCAAATGTTGCGAAGTCGTTTGGATCTTTAAGTAAACCAGTAGAGAGTGTGGTGTTATTAAATTACTTTTATTTTTGCATTTTTTTTATTTTTCTTGAAAATCTTCAATTACACTATTTCAGGCAATTGAGAAAGACAGTGAAAAGTCTATTGAACCTATGCCCGAGTCTTTACATGTTGCGACTTCAAACATGGTGAATCCATCTCCAACTTCCAACAGTATGTATTTTGACATTTAATATATAATTATTATAACTTTAATATTATAATATTAATATTGCCATGTACATTTGCAGACAAAAAGTTGCAAACTGTCGTATCCAGATCTGAGAAGCATCGTTGCATCCGGTACGGTGTACTTTTCTTCAGAAAGACAAACAATACATGGAGTTCCACTCAAAGCAAATTGTGTAAGAGTTTCGGTGGATGAATTGAGAAAACCAGCCGCCTTATCACCAATACCAGCTGTCGTGATGAAAACAGTCGAAAATGCGCTAGGTAGTTTCGTGGCTTGGCCAAAGGAGCTTGTAACATTTAAGGTATCTTTGTTGCTTAAGTAATTTAGTTTGCATTAAACGAGTTGTTTTTTCTTAAAAGTTTTATTAAATAACATTATTCATACTTGTTTTGATGTTTACCTAATTTTGTTGTTACAGGAACCACTAACTGCAGCTCAAGAGAAAGAAATGCAAAAGTCGAAGAAAAGGAAAAAACAATACACAACGGTAGAGGGATTAAAAAAGCAAACAAGAAGCAATGCTCTTAAGGATAAAATATAGAATTTTGGTTTTTCGGTAACTATGGATTTTGCATTTTTTTGAGGAGTGTATGGATTTTATATTACTATAAACAACATTTCTATGGATTTTGCATCTTTTTTGAATAGTGTATGGATATTACATTCCTATCAATAGCATTTCCCTTTTTATTACATTCTATCGTGTATTTTCATTTTCGATATATATTTTATATTTAATAGTAGCTTAGTATTTGTTATTTAATTACCCATGGCTAAAAGTAACAATTAGTCATGAAAAAAAGAAAAAAATTGTCACCATAACTACTTTAAGGTCACGGTTTATTTTATTTTGTGTAACAAAAAATAATTAATGGTCATAATTTAAAAAAAAAAACATGTGATTATAAGTATTTTATCGTCACGGTTTAGTATATTACTGTGTCTCAAACTAAACATACATTAACCATGATAAAAGAACAAAAACGTAACTATAAGTATTTTATAGTCACCATTTATTTTGTTTTGTGTGGTTAAAGATTATCAATTGTCACAGTTAAAAAAAATACTTGTTTATATAAGTATTTTGTGGTCATGGTTAATTGTGTTATGTGTGTCAAAAACTCAACATTAATCATGATAAAAGAAAAAATACCGTGACTACAAGTAGTTTATGGTCACGTCTTATTTTATTATCAGTTGCTTAATGTTATTAATTGTCATAATACAAGCAACAAAATGTGGCTATAACTATTTTATGGTCACGATTTAGTTTGTTTTGTGTGGTTAAAGGTTATTAATTGTCACAGTTTAAGAAAAAAACACATCATTATTAGTATTTTGTGGTCATGGTTAAATGTCTTATATGTGTCAAAAAGTAACAATTAATTATGATGAAAAAAAAACAACCGTGACTACAAGAAGTTTATGGTCACGTCTTATTTTATAATATGTGACTAAAATTAATTCATTGTCATAACAAAATAGGCAAAGTGTAGCTATAAGTTTTTTATGGTCACAATTTAATTTCTTTTATATGGTTAAAGTTATCAATTGTCACAATTTAAAAAACAACGTGCCATTATAAGTATCTTATGGTCATGGTTAAATGTCTTATATGTGTCAAAAACTAAATATTAATCACGATAAAAGTAAACAAACCGTGACTACAAGTAGTTTGTGGTCACATATTATTTTAATATATGTGGCTAAAAGTAATTAATTGTAATAATTAAAGACAAAGAATGTGACTATATATATTTTATGGTCACATTTAATTTTATTTTGTATGACTAAAAGGGATCAACGAACACCGTTTACGAAACAACACGACACTATAAATATTTTACGGTCACTATTATAAATGTTATGCGTGTCTAAAAGTAAACAACAATCACGATAAAAGAAAACACATGTGGCTGTAAGTAACTTATTGTCACGGTTTAATTTTTTACACGTGTCTAAAAGGAACAATAGTGATTTTAAGAGAAATATAATGTGACAATAAGTATTTGATGGTCACAGATTGTATTGTTGTATGTGTCTAAAAGTTACCAATTGCCACGATTAGGAAGTAATAAGTAACTAAAAATGGTCTATGGTCACAGTTTGGTTTATTATATGTGTCTCAAAGTAAGCAATTGTTATGAATCAACGAATTATTCTGTGACTAAAATAATAGTATGGTCACGGTGTAATTATTTTTGTGTGTCAAAATGTACCAATTGTCACGGTTTAATACTTTATGTATGTCCAGTTGCAACCAATCGTCACATTTTAATAAATTATGTGTGTCTAAGTGTACCCAACGGTCACGGTTTAATTGTTTATGCATGTCTAAATGTACCAACGGTCACACCACTTAATAGTTTATGTGCGTTAAAATATTACCAATTGTCACGGTTTCATTCATGTGGTGTGTTTAAATGTCTCAAATAGTTACGGTTTAGCTGATTATGTGTGTATAAATTTATCAAATGGTCACGATTAAATATTTGTGCGTCTTTAAATATACCAGGTGGCCACGGTTTATTTGTTTATGTGTGTCTGTAAGAATGTTAACGTCACTGATTAATTGTTTATGTGTGTCTGAATGTATTCAAAACTGTCATGGTGTTAAAAGAAATTGTGACTAAAAGTATTTTACGGTCACGGTTACGAAAAAATATAGACCACAACTATATAGAAATTGTTACCATATAGCCATAGTTTTAGGCTATGGCCACGGTCTTACATGTGATTTAGTCACAAATATTAAATGTAGCAATAAGGTACCAAAAGTGATGCGACCTTTGGTCACGATTTGACTGAAAATAAAACTGTGGCTAAAGGTCTATGGCCACGGTTTTTAAACGTGACGAATGACATATTTTGTACTAGTGGAAGACAAGTTCTATACTCTTACTCTAGACAGTGTTATAGGAACGTTGAGGGTGTATCACTTTGAGTTGCTGAAGAAGGAGAGGGATTATAAACAGGTACAGGATCCAGACATGTACTTTGGAAAGTCCAAATCCTCAGGGGCAACAGATGTGAAGACGGCTACAACATTCTTCTCGGGAGAGACATCGACACCGGCTAAATCAGAAGACTCAGTAAGTAGGGCTTTCTTAGGGTTTGCTAGACCAGAAGAAAAGCAGAATCAGGCTACACCTGCATCAACATCTCATGGGTATTCAAAGATGCCTATGAGCGCAAAATCTGCTGAAGACCATCTGAATTTGTTGGCTTCATTTGTGGCCGCCTACGGCAATTTCGTTCAGGGCAAAATCAACGATCCTGCGCTTTGGGATGACGATTATGATCAGGTTGACCCTGATGATCTAGAAGAGATGGATCTGCAATGGCAACTGGCCATGGTAACTCAGAGAGTTAAAAGGTTCATCAAGAGGACGGGCAGAAACCTCAACGTTAGTAACAATAAGATTGGGTTTGATAAGTCCAAGGTTAAGTGTTACAACTGTCAGGGGTTAGGACACTTTGCTAGAGAGTGTCAGAGACCGAAAGTAGAAAACTACCAGAATCAGTATCAGAATCAATCTCAAGGGAGATATCTGCAGGGTAGTTCAACCAGGCAAATATAGCTGGTTTGTTATCCAACGTCACATCAGACAGACAGCTTGATGGAACTTATGACTGGAGTACACATCCAGAGTCGAATGCTAGAGCCTTTATGGCTGAAGTTACCGAGACTGGAAGTGTGAGAGGAAATTATAGGGGACAGCAATCAGAATGAAAGCAGTCCGATGTGGGTAGAAAAGTCAGATGATCAGACAATTCTGGAGTTCGTCGCACAGATAGCCAACGTGGAATCAGATCATGCCAAGGTAACTCTGAACTTTTCTCTTTTCCATGATTTATGTGTTTTGTGTGCTACGTCTAACGATAGGTTAAATTTAGTACTTGAATCACATCAAAATATATCTGCTCAGAATGAATCATTAAAATCAGACAACGCTAGCCTAGTAGATATAAAGGAAGATCTTAGGGATAAGCTAAAGGCAGATGCACAAGATGTCGTAGTTCTAAAGGACAAACTTAGTGAACAGTGTGTTAGATTAGAACTGATGTAGGAACATGTTGAGGCATTGACAAAGGAGCTTAAAACCAAAGAAGTAGAGCTAGCAGAATCTAAGGTAAAGGTAGCTGAGGTAAATAGTAAACTTGAAAAGTTTAGGAACTCATCACTCAACCTAGGGAAAATCTTAGATGCACAGCGTCAGTCTAAGAAGCCTGTAGGTCTAGGGTTATAATGAGAGTCCTCCACATTTCAATGACAATTATGTACCTCAACCTCAGGAGAAAACTGAAAAATCAGTTGAATCAGAGGAAATACCGGAACCAGTGTCTGAAATTGCTAAGGAAAATGAAACTAAGGTGACTGCTACTAATATCAAGATTAAAAAGGTTAAATTTGTGCCATCCTCTAGTGATAAACCTGTAGGACAACACAAAATTGACTTTAATGATCAGGAGGAGGAACCAGTCGCTATAGTTGAAACAAAAGAACCAGACACTAGTGAGACACCTAAGTCAAAGGGCACACATAAAAAGTCAATTGACAAAATGTCTTGCTTTAGATGTCACGAAAGGGGGCATGTTGCTTCTAGTTGTCCACATAGGAAAGTAGATTCTACACCTAAAACTGGAAAGCCGGAACAACATAAGCCTTCTCCAAGTGTTGCAATCACTAGTAGTTCTCAAAATACCAAGAAAACTATGCAAGTTGCACCTAAATCTGCTGTGAAACAAACACCTGTGTCAGGTCGACCAAACGAAGTGATTAGGACTAATTCACCAAATAGAGTTACTAATCAATCTAGGTCAGGACTGCAAGCGAATTATAGGAGTACCACACCTAGCAGAGCTTACACTCCGGTTAGGTCACATACTCCTGTAATACATCAAACACTAGGTAGAGCTCTGGGATATCAGTCGGAAATGCATTATAATCGAAACTATTCAAGAGCTCCACAGCAAATGCCTACACAAAGGCCAAGAGTGAACTTAAATCACTCTGCACCACAACAGACTCCAATTCAAAAACCCAAGTCACCTGAACGGAGAGATGGGTATTTGAAAGAGTTCAAGTATGTAGACGAGAATGGTATTACCAAGTCAGTTATGGCTTGGGTTCCCCGTGATAACTAACCTATTTTCTTTCATGTGCAGGAGATAACTAAAGGTCCAAACAACAAATGGTTCGTCGACAATGGTTGCTCCAGGCACATGACAACGGAAAAAAGTCTACTTGCAGACTTCAAGAGAGGGAATCGGGGATTTGTATCATTCGCTGGCAATAAAGGAGGAAATATCACCGGTACTGGAGTGGTCACTAATGGGACTATCAAATTGGATCAAGTTTATCACGTTGATAAACTGGTTCACAATCTCATTAGTGTATCTCAAATCTGTGATAAGAAGAACTCAGTACTTTTCACTGAAACTGAGGCGTTAGTGCTGAAACCGGGGTTCAAAGTACATGAAGATTGGATACTGATGAGGGCTCCAAGGAAGAATGACCTGTACATCATCGACATGAACAAGCCGAAATCTTCAATAGGACCAATTTGTCTACTGTAAAAAGCTTCAGAGACTGAATCGGTTTTATGGCACAGACGCATGGCACACTTGCACCTAAGAAAAATGAGCTACATTACGAAAAATGGATTGGTGCAAGGTGTTCCCATGAAGAGTTTTCAGTTCGAGGATAAGTGTCTACCGTGCAAGAAAGGAAAACAACACAAGAAGGCACACAAGTCCAAGACTCAGAACTCAATAGCTGCCACGTTCGATTTGTTGCATATGGACCTCTTCGGACCAATCAACAAAAGGAGTATAGGTGGTAGTTGGTACTGTTTGGTTATTACTGATGATTACTCACGTTTTTCTTGGGTTTTCTTTTTAGGTACAAAGGACGAGACAACTGTCAAGCTCATCGGATTCTTAGACCAAGTGGAAAATTCTTACGAAACGAGGGTTAAGCGACTCAGAAGTGATAACGGAACAGAATTTAAAAACACGGTTATTGGTGTATATTTCCTTTCAAAGGGCATAGTGCATCAATTTAGTGCACCTTATGAGCCACAACAAAATGGGGTGGCCGAACGGAAAAACAGGACTTTGATTGAGGCAGCAAGGACCATGCTTTCGGATTCAAAGCTTCCTACCATGTTTTGGGGGGAGGCAGTGAATACCGCGTGCCATGTTTTAAACCGGGTCCTTACTATCAAATCATTGAACAAAACCTGTTATGAAGTTTTGAATAAAAGGCCACCAAATTTAACTGGCTTCGAACCTTTTGGGGTACCATGTACTTTAATGAAAACAAAACATCAACCAAAATTTGGAGAAAACGCTGACGAAGGTTATTTCCTAGGTTATGTGCCTTATTCACCAAATAAAAGGGTTTTTAATAAATCAAATGGTACAGTAGAGATTGTGTATAACATTGAAGTCACAAGTTATACACATGAACCCCAAACTGATCCGGAATGGATATTTGATTATGACAAATTGTTTGAGTCATTTAACATTCCTTGGGATGGAAATGCAGGTACAATCGAACAGGACTTGTCGTCATTAAATCTGAATGACGAGGGTCAAAGTTTTCCGAGGACCACATTTCCATCAACATCCGAGCCTACATCAACTGAAGATAAATCTCCAGAAGAAAATGATTCTGAAGTGCCTACAGACGAAAATCAGACAACAAATTCTAACTCTGAAGACAGTGTCCATGAGGAAGAAAATGTGGAGTCTGAAGTCGTTCCCCCGTTAGGAGAGATAGGATCAAATCTGGGAGATAATCTTAGGGTTGACGAGATAGAGACATCTAGGATTAATAAGAATCATCCTATTGAGAGTATCATAGGAAATCCTAATGCTGGTGCGAGGACTAGGAGTAGATTGAATAACAACACAGTGTTGTTGTCGATGATCAATGACTTCGAGGCCTTTCATACTTGCCTCTACTCATGTTTCATCTCGCAAGTAGAGCCGAAAAATGTGCAAATGGCACTAAAAGATAACTCTTGGGTTGAAGCGATGCAGGAAGAACTGTCACAATTTAGGAAACTAGAAGTGTGGGAGTTACTTCCGTTACCTCGAGGAGAAGTTGCAATAGGAACCAAATGGGTTTTTAAGTGCAAGAGAGATGATCGGGGTATAGTCACTCGCAACAAAGAAAGACTTGTGGTAAAGGGTTTCAACCAAGAGGAAGGAATCGATTACAATGAAGTGTTCGCGCCAGTAGCAAGGCTTGAAGCAATCCGTTAGTTTCTGGCTTTTGCATCCTTCAAAGGTTTTAAAGTTTATCAGCTAGATGTTAAGAGTGCTTTCCTTTATGGGAAAGTGAAGGAACTGGTGTATGTGGAACAGCCGCCTGGGTTTACAGATCCGAAATATCCAGATAGAGTGTATCGATTAGATAAGGCTTTGTATGGATTACATCAAGCACCAAGGGTATGGTACGAGACTCTATCTAATCGTCTTTTAGACAACTGGTTTGAAAGAGGGAGAATAGATAGTACGCTGTTCGTAAAGCGAAAAGGAGAACATTTCATCTTGGTACAAGTGTACGTCGATGATATCATTTTTGGATCATCAGACGAGCAGATGTGCACAGATTTTGGAAAGGTGATGAAGTCAAAGTTTGAGATGAGTGCGATGGGTGAATTAAACTTCCTTCTGGGTTTGCAAGTCGAACAGAGGAAGGAGGGCGTGTTTATTCATCAGACGAAGTACGTCTATGACATCTTAGAGCGCTTCGGGATGGAAGGAACCAAGCTGACAGCTCACTTCAGCACGCCGATTCAAGTGAATCATAATCTCGGACCGTCTAAAGTGATACCGATGTGGATCCGACATTATATCGGGCCATGATTGGGTCACTCATGTATTTAACTGCTTCTAGACCTGATATAATGTTTGCTGTGTGTATTTGTGCTAGGTTTCAAGCTAATCCAAAGGAGATGCACATGAAAGCTGTGAAGCGGATTCTGAGATACCTCAAGTCGAAACCAAAGATGGGACTTTGGTATCACGCGGATGGCGATCTGGAATTGCAGGCGTTCACGGATTCAGACTACACAGGATGCAGCTTGAATCGCAAGTCAATAACTGGAGGTTGTCAGTTCCTAGGAGGGAGGCTCGTTTCCTGGCAATGCAAGAAACAGACTTCGGTCGCCGTGTCCACGTGTGAGGCCGAATATGTTGCTGCGGGTAGTTGCTGCTCACAGGTTCTGTGGATACAACAACAATTGCGGGATTACGGTTTGAGTTATACTCATACTCCTATTAGGATAGATAGCCAGTCAACTATTGCTATAACATAAAATCCAGTTAAACACAGTAAAACCAAGCACATAGACATAAGACACCACTTTATTCGTGATTGTGCTGAAAAGAACTTAATCAAGTTGGTAAAAGTTGCAACGGATGATAATAATGCGGATTTATTTACCAAAGCTTTTGATAAGTCACGTTTTAAGTATTTATTTCAACTAAACGGAATGCGTAATCCAGAGTAAATTGACCTTAGTAGAGTTTACTTCCTTTTATAGCAGTAGAGTTTCTTTCTTTTTATAGTAAGTTTAGTCGCTTAAGAAAATCTCTTTTTATAGTAAGTTTGTAGATTATTTTTTATTTTCTTACTCTTATTTATGAAAAACAAAAGAAAAAAGAGAGAAAACCATAAAAAAATTCAAAAAAAGAGAATATCAGAAAATGAGTTAAGTCTTAGATACATAGGTTCAAAGTGACGAAAATTAGCACAGTCGATACAATCTCTAAGTGTTAAGCTTTCACACATAATGCACCTAAAATTCTAAGGGTTATACATTATCTAGTATGATGTGTTGGTAGGCATAATACATACAGGGAATCTCAAGGCTAATAAAATATTCAAGAAAAAGTCACACGTGTCACTAACCTAGATGTATGACCAAATGGTCTTAATTTTTATGTTAGAGACATACAGACAATGATTCTAAATGAGGTATGCAAACTTTCTGGTGGATGTATAGCAACATCAGATACATCTTAAAGAAAAGAAAAGAATAGAAAAATCATGATACTGAGTTGAGAGTCAAAATAAGTAACTCTGTTGTACGTAAGTACAGACCTGTTGCCTCTGGTTTGACTCGAGTTAGCAAGATAAGTCGCTTTGTTGTACGTCGGTACAGACCTGTCACCGCTGTCTTGCTAGCTTTAAAAATAAACTTTAAGACAAACTAAGACACTTTGTTGTATGTAAATACAGACTTGTGTCCGACGTTTGCCTTTTAAAGAAAGTTTGCAATACCAAAAAGTTATAATCATTGTGTGTATGCCTTGATCATAAAAGTATGTCTAAGTATGAGTCACGTAAGGTAATTTCTTGATAAATAAAAAGGCCAAGGGATATTCCGAATTGTAACATGTTTAAAGGGAAAATAATACCAACAATCATCTAGAAATGTGTGTCACGACAAACAATAAAAGGAATCAAAAAATTCCTATGTGTGAAAGTAAGATACTGAAAGTGCGTATTTGACACCGCTATCTGATTGAACCTTTCTTTGACTATTCTCGTCAAAAATATTCTGTTAGTGTTAAGTATAGGTTGTAAATTTTAAAAATATTGTAGATTAGTTTAAGTTTAAATTTTGTTCAAAAAATTTTTATTTCATTTTATTTTATTTTATTTTACTTTATTTTTATCTTATTTTATCTTATTTTATTTTATTTTTATTTTATTTTTATTTTATTTTATTTTATTTTAGTTTAGTTTATTTTATTTAGGAAAAAGGTCAAAGTTACTGAGGATGCATTTCAGTTGAATAAATAAACATTGCGTGAAAATCTTGTGCTTAGGGTAAATAAATTTTGCATAGTTTGTTCCGTTACACGAAAAAGTTGAAAAAGTTGAATTTAATTCAAAGATTTTCAAAATTTTCGAAATTTTCAGTTAAATTCGAATTTAAGCAAAAGTCGAATGTTTCATTCGAATTTGGCAGTGAGTTCGAATTTGGAGACAAATTCGAAGGTGGTTAGTATAAATAGGTCAACAGTGAACATTCATTATTCACCTACTTTCGAATTTAGTCCATCGAATTTGTTCAGAGCGATTTCGAGTTTATACGTTCGAGTTTGTCGTATTTCGAGTTTTCTACTGTTAGTAGAAGTTTGGTCCATTTGTGTTCGAGTATACTACCAAATCTAGGTATAATCAACATCTTTATACAAGATTTAAGAAGTTTTTAGACTCAATTTGTGCAAAAATCGAACGAGTTTGAGGTTTTAATGGTGTGAACTTTGTAATTCAAAATCACAAAGTTTGAATCGGTGAAACTTCAAATAAATAGCAAATATCTTCAATTAGAACCTATTAGGACTAATGAATGTGATTTTCTAAGTCTAAATCGGTTTAAATCTTGGATTCTTGTTTTGAAAAAGCCGATTTTCGAGTTTGTTCTTAGATTCGAATTTGAGCATACATTCGAACATACCAATAAACTCGAATGAGGGTTTGTTTCAAACATGATATTCGAATTTGCTGTTAAAATCGAAATATTTGACTAATTTTTAAGTCAAACTTGTTGAAATTCATACGTGTTGGATTTTGAACTTACATAAGTTCAAAATGAAACAAATTTGAATTTAAACAAGTTTATTTTTATTTTGTCCATTCTAATATATTGTATACTTTATTGTGCAGATATGGGGGATAGAGCGTTTATCCAAAAGCATAATATGGTCGTCTCACCAGACCGTGAGCTGCCTGAAGCTCAGGCATTCCGCCAGATGGTGGATTTTTTGGCTGCTTCAAGGGTTTCTTATGCCCTTTCGCACAATGTACAGATAGTGCTGCCTTACGTTAGGCAGTTTTGGGAACATCTGCAGGTCGACTGTACGGTTACTCTGACTGTATTAAGGACCAGAATAGCCGGGCAGCCTCTTGTGTTCTCAGCAGATGTGTTGCGCAGGGTCTTGCAGTTGGGGTCTGCCGAGCAGGAAGCTGGGCCAATTGACTTCCCATTGGAAGTTCGGCAAGCAGCATTCTTAAGAATGGGGTATGGCCTTGATGTGGCAAAGGCGTCATACATGAAAAGCGGTTTAATTGGGCAATGGAGGTATCTGGCACATGTCTTCATGGTGTGCTTCGCTCCAAAGAAAGCCGGTTTTGATTACATCGTGTCAAAGATGCAATCGGCAATGATAGCATTGGTCTACAACCAGAGGTTTAGTTATTCTGAAATGTTCTTTGCGGAGTTTGTTCACCAAATAACAGCTCCAGGAAGAGAAAGGTTTTTTATGTATCCTAGGTTCGTGATGATGCTGATCAGACATTTTTTGCCAAATCTGCCGCAATTGCCAGAAATTCAAAGTGTTGCCGTGATTGACAAGAGGATTTTCGCAGATTGTCAAGAGCATAATGCCCGTAGGGGTGAATTGGTTAGACCAATAGATGCACCACTTTTTGGTGCTGTGGTGAATCCTGATTTTGAAGCCACAAAGGTGCAAACTGGGCAGGTGAAGTTCAAGTACAGCAGCAGCCGCAACAACAACAGCAACATCAGAGGCCTCAGCAACAACCAAGAAGGAGGCAGAGAGCTCCAATTAGACAAACTCAGGCTACAAGGCCTTCAACTAGCAGAGTACAGGAGTCAAGGGAAGCAGGTCCTTCCACGGAAGCTGTTGCTCCTTCAGTTGGAGCCCCCGTAATTTATCCACGGGTGGAGACATTGGAAGAGATCTGGGCTCAAGGCTCGCATGCAAATGAAGAGATTACGATTGAGCTTGTTGGAGATATTCTGGAACCTCCAGTTGATGAAGAAGATATTCTGCGCCAGATAGATGAATATATACCTGAGGTAGAGGGTCAAGCTGTGACCACATCTGAATCTGAGTCCAAAGAAGCTGAAGAGATTGAGGTAGAAGAAGTAGCTGAAGAAGCAGCAGCAGAAGAGATAGAAGATCCGGCTGTCCGTATAGGCAGATATGGAATTAGAATAGTAGTTATCGATGAAAAGGCAGCAAAGAGAAGAGCGTCGAGAGATTCCGATGACGACGACTCTGACTTTGAGATTGAGGATACTGCTCCTTTGGTACCTAGGCAGAGGGCCAAAAGGCATCGATTTATGCAGGGAGCTTTTTCTGCCTCTGCCTCTGAGCCTGAAACACCATCCGCTCAACCATCTATTCCACCACCACCAGTTCAAACATCAATTCCACCACCAATCATTCCGTCCCCTATCACATCCATTCCATCATCCTCATCCACCTTCACTGACAACCAAAGGTTTTCTGAGCTCAGAAGCAAGGTTGATCTCCAACAAGTCCAAATCTTCCAGCTTACGAAAGCCGTCGGCGAACTTCAAGCACATAATGCAAATATCGATAAAGAAAATCTTGAGCTGAAGACATTCGTCGCCGACCAAGCTGCAGAGATCTGAACTATGAGGTCCCTTATTGAGCAACTAATGAAAAATTTAAAGGCTCAGGGGGAGATTAGTTGCAGAGAGACTGAAGAGTTAAGAAGATATGACGAAGGCAATGATCCCGATGCACCAAAAGACAGTGAGCCAGTAGATTTTTCTGTTGCTCAACACGCCGAAGTTCAGGGGGAGCCAAGTCAGACTGGAGCTGAAGGAAGTGAAGGAGGTGAAGCTAGTCCCTCAAAGACTGTTGAGAGCGAAATGATAGACGCTCTAAGGGATATTGAGGAAGAAGTGATGGAATTTGATTTTGAAGATGAGATAGAGGAGTTGGAGGAAGGAGAATTCGTGCCGGAGGACGTAGTTGATTGGAGATCCAATGATGAAGTGATAGAGGATGATGACGACAATGTCAATGAAGTGATTGTGAACTCACAGCCTATCACGGAGTTATATGTCCAAGACAATCACAATGTGATTGATATTGATGAAATCAAGCTAGCCTCGGTAATGGATTCTGAACTTGAAGAAGCTGAAAAAGAGCCATCTAGGGCTGAATTGATGAATTTATGGTTCAAGAAAGAAGAAAAGAAGACAGAACCGAAGATGAAGAAAAGAATGAGAGTTCCGGGCTCAGAAAATCTCTCAGGATGAATTACCAGCTGGTTCATTGACAGAGAATTGCAGCTATTTATATTGAAAAGGAGAGATGGACTTCAATACCTAAGGCGGACGCTTAGAGTTTTTAATACATTGCCGAAGGTTGAAGTGAGGGAGTTGGCATGGAAAGAGCTGATTAATATTGGTGACGACCCGTATGCTGAAGTGATTACAAAGATTATCAGAAAAGAGGGTCGGTCAGGCAAATTTGAAAGGCTCAAGCCAAGAACCGGGAAGAGGGTCGAGGACGAATCAAGAATAGATCCTCATACAGGTAAGCCATGGGCCAGAATGGTATACAAACCTGTAAGATGTTTGAAGAAGGTGCCAATGAAATCGATGCCACAGAATGTTTTAAGTAACATGAAGTGGTGGTATATCGATAACGAGACTGCTGAAGCTGTAATGGAAGATGCACAGGACAAAGTTATTTTGAGAGTGTATGATCCACTGCACTTAATAAACCTATCTAAGGACATCCTGAAGAAGCTACACGATCAGCATATCTTCTTTCACGAAGGTTGGAGATCTGAGGCCAGTAAATTCCAGAAGATAGTAAGAATATGTATAGATATAGGTCTATATGCAGGAAGTAGTCTATATGGACCAAGTACTTAGTCAAAATGTAAATAGTTAGAAAGCTATCGTCAAGGGGGAGTCTGTTAGTACATCTTGGGTGACGATAGCAGTCTAAGTTTTGATAGCATTTTGTGTAAGTCAAGTAACTTGGTATTGAATATTGAATAGTGTTTGATATATATGTTTATGTGTGTTTGATAATTGGTTGATTGTATGTTTGAACTTGGTGTAATGTATTACAAGAAGGTCAAACATAAAGTTCAAAGATAAATTCAAACATAAATTAAAACATAAATTCAATTACAAGTTTAAGATATGAAGTTCGAATTTATAGGTAAATTCGAATTTGTCATGAGGACAAACTCGAATGGGCCTTGGGCCTTATTCGAATTTTTCCTAAGACAAACTCGAATCTGTCAGTATAATTAAGGGTTAATTCGATTAATTATCAGAATTTTACAGAATTTCAGAGCGATTAAGCAAAAGGGCGATCTCGAACTTGCAAGTTTTCAGAGAGTAGTTTCGGAGAGAATCATCGTGTAGGAGCATTTGTAGTCGTTCGTCTAGCATCGTGGTAGTCTCCGTGTTTCCGTGTGTGTGATCTTACCGTCAAGCCGCTAACGAGGATTCCGCACTCGTTGGACGTTGTCGCGTCGAGATAGATCCGTAGAGTCAAGACCTTACACTGGGCTAGTCCCTAGTCGCTCGAGGCTTCTTCGGTTTTGAAAAGCATATCTCGTTGGTGAGTGGTGTCTCGAAGTTATGGTGTGGTGGTGTTCTCACGGCTGGCCGGTGTGGTGTAGTGTAGCGATGGTGGTTCTATAAAGGATGATAGAAGGTTAGAGAGATGGAGTTGAAAAAGAGTGGTGGGTGTTAAACTCGTAACTGGTGGCTCTGGATTTAGCATTTGAAAATTAATGGGGTTTTAAATTATCTTTTGACATAAAGACCTTTTTAATATATTAACGGAAGTTATGTTATGCTTTAATATACAAAACAATTTAATTATGTTATTAATAAATACCTTTTTGTTAAGCACAAAAAGACCTTAATTAAACCAGTTGTCTATCATAGGGGAGATTGTTAGGCTCTTTAATGCCTGAATCAAACCTTATGAAGATTTGCAATACTAATTTTAAGTCTGTTAAACACTGTTACATTAGTTGTAACTTGACAATACGTCAAAACTGTCTTTATACAGTTTCTGTCTAAACTGTTTATGTTTGTTGGACAGATTTGACATAGTTAAGTGTTTTATTCTTTGTGAATAGAGTTTTTCACTTGTTAATATAAACATACAAAGATTGAGAAAAATATGTGTGATTTTAATTTGACTGTATTCAAACCCCCCCCCCCCCTCTATACTCTTTCTTGAAATATTTCAGATAACCTTTTAGGACCTACACTTTTAAAGACTTTTATAAAATAATTTCATAAATGGTACTTGTAAGGATGAAAATGATAAAAATACTCCTAGAGTAAACCTCAAACAACTTTGTTGAAATGTAAATTAAACTTTAGGGGTACATGTGTATTTAATATCAAGTATAGGGGTTAGTTTAGAAAGTTGTCATGACATTTATGCCATCCCTACGTACTTTTATAATTGAAGTGATACGACCTTTCAGTGTGTCTGGTAGATAGGTTTATATACGTACTATGTTTATAGTGTTAGAATAAGAATTAGATTAATATACAAAATTATTGTTTCTTATTCTTCCAAATCGTTGATTGCTTTCGCTGCAAACATATGGTATTAGAGTGTAGGTGAAGATCCTGGTATTTGATCAATTAAAGAAACGACAGTGTGTGTAACCAACAGAAGAAGAGTAGAAATTGCAAACATGTTGTCATGATCAATCAGAAAAAAGACTTATTGATTAGTAAGTTGAAGGACGTTGTAGGGCTTGGTTAATCGAAAAAAAATAGAGGTATATAGTCGAACCCTTTGTCGGGAAGTAACCAAAATTCATAAATTGAAGAAGTGTTCAAACAAAAATATCAACTTGAAGGATTGTTATTAAGTCTTTGTTGTTGATTAAAAAACAGAGCAAGTTGAAGATACTTCGTTAATTCAATACCAATCAATATCAACAAGATCAAACACAAATAGTAAGGATCAATGTAGCCAAATGCTTGTATTGCTTGAGAGAATATATTGTTACCATATGAACATGAAATGACAATCTTACAAGCATCTCCGAAATACCCTTACAAAATTCAATTTATACTTACATGAGAAACTTTGAACATATTACATTTTACTCCCTAGACTTGGTTTTTAAACAAAAGAAACTATTCTCAACAATCTCCCTCTTTTGGAAACCAAACGTCTAGAAAGCTTTTCTAAACCAGCTTGCGTTCAAATCTGTTGCTCAACCGTATGCCAATCAACAATCTCTCTTTTTTGGGCATCACATCTTTTGTTCTCTTTACTCTGTCTTCATCCAGTATACCTTTCAACGCAGTCATCACCATCTTCAACGTACCGTCTAAAGACGTATGAAGCTCTGAAATCATCATACTCTTTCTTTCCATCCTTGTTCAATTAAATCACACTCATTAGAGGATCTTGAATAAGCCGATAAACTTGACATTTCTTTATATTGATCAAATATCTAATCGGAGCAGTCACATTGCATACCTCTCTCCCCTCAAATCTGAAAATCTTGAATCGACATCATAACTATCTTATTATGCATAAGGTGAAAAACATTCTTCAGCACAAACTTATAACTTTACTTGTGTTTACTTCTACACAGCTCATCAAACAAGTCCTTAACATCTTCTAAAAATCAACTTAAAGATAACTGCTTCACTGAACATGTACTCTTTTTTATTACTTCTCAACACCGTAAACTCTGGAGAGAATACATGTACATACCTTTGTTTCTCAACTCTCTTTAGGTGTTTCTCAATTCTTTTTCAGTTCACAATCCTTGAAAGAATCCGAACTTTATCAATTTGCTGACTTTGTTTGACAAAAGGCTAGCATAATTCTCAAGATTGGGCATGTTCGATTCTATCACTCTAATATCACTCTAAAGAGTTTCAGAAACGTGATTGGTGCTTGCTTCTTGCAATAAATCTTCTTTTCCAAGTAATCTTCAACATATGGCAAGCGATTTCTCTTCCTTGTATACTCATCGGTATGGCATGTCATCAATCTCTCTCTTTAAACTTCACTTGTACAACTCTTCTCAACCTATGTTTCCTCTCTGAGTCATTAGCCAAAACAAAGTTATGAAGAAACTGTTCAAGTAGTTCTTCATCACTAGTTTTTATTTAAGGTCTAAAACTCTCAGGTTCACCAATGGAAACCAAGAGAATAGCCTCATCTTCTTTACTTTCACAATCACATACTTCATATTAGTAACATCCTATAGTGTGATTGTTTTCATCAACTTCTTCATCTGAGGATTGTATTGAAGGCCAAACAACTGAGTTAAAATGTTAGTCATCTACCTTAGCTTTTCAACCCTTGTTATTTGTTGAGTTTCCAATTCTTCTTGTTGAACATAATTTACTAACTCTTACTCTTCTACAATCATTCCAACAATCATTACTCTCTCATCAACCATAATCTCTTCCTCTGTTTCACACATACCAACCTCTTCCACATCGGACTATCCATATTTTTAAAATCATAGAAACCTTCAGCTTTTGAAAAGTGATAATTAAGAGGAGTTGGATTCAACACTTGTTCTGCAACTATAATTTGTAACTCTTCCTCTTGTACACCTTTCTCAGTAGAATTTTTAAGTTTTCCCTTCACGTTCAACAGTCCTCTGAAGATGTATGAACTTCAGTAGTTTCAAGTCTTGGTCTCTTTTCCCCCCTCATGATGATCATCTGGATCATGATCATCGTGCTTTCACTTTGTACCAAAAGCTTGAGATCTACAAGTTTCATCAAGCACTAAGAACCTTTCAGATAGCATAGCTAAAGCTCGGACAATTGTTGCTTCCAGACTCGACATTCTCGCATTCATGTTGACAAACTAATCTTCACAATATTCTTTTAACTCTGAAACAGATACACCATGCCCTGGCTCACTCTCACATCACTTCAACAACAGACTTTCAGTACCTCTATAATAACTGAAAATGATCATTCATCTCATTAAATCTTTGACCCATTTTTAGTAACGGAACGTATAGCATCCTCCAAATGATTTCTCGTAACAAACTTGGGTAACCTAAAAGCATAACCAAGTTCACGAAGAACTTTTGTTATCAAAACAGCTAAACTATAGAATAGAATATATGTATGGTCTACACTAAGAGTTGGTAAGATATTAGCCCAATCCTAGTAAAAAACAAATGTTTCTACCATGAGTGTTGGTACACATAGTACTGTCGTACGTGTTTCCACAGAAACCGACTCAAGTGTCCTACTTGGCCCTATAGATAGTGTAGAAATAAATGTCGTAGACTGAGGCAGCGGTCTACTTAATTCAATATCCAAAGGATCCAAATGACCGCCCCGATAGATCATGTGTATACTCCCTTGAGAAAATGAAACAAATCCTACTTGAGAAGGGCTTGAGTGGCCACACGAAACACCCATACAATCATAATACAATTTGAATTAGTATTTAACAATAATTGATACATGATACTTGCGGAATATGGTAGAACTTAAAACTTTTACAATTAACGGTACCAAACATGATGCCAAAAAAATACCAAATACGAATTTTTCTACAAGGGACAGGTGAAGATCCTGTGAAACGAGTATTCAAGGCCGGGAAGTTTACTACCCAATTACCCAAAACATCAATAGGTGTACCAGCACCGGTGGTCTTGATACCATTAGCTTCAAGATACCTGAATAGTAAAAAATTTTAGAGGCTCCCTATAAGATAACTCAAGACCTGTAAAATATTAACAACTAAATGGTTAACATTACGTTGAGTGAGTTGCTATATTAATATAACATAATGAACAATGCATGTGAATACCACAAATGATACACCAAATTATCATATGAATGGATGCTCAATTTAGACTTAGAGCTAGTCCAAAATATCTCTCGATTTAGACTTAGAGCTAGTCTAACATATTGCTCAATTTAGACTTAGAGCTAGTTCAACGTAGTGCTCAATTTAGACATAGAACTAGTCCAACAATTTGCTCAATTTAGACTTAGAGCTAGTCCAACGTAGTGCTCAATTTTGACATAGAACTAGTCCAACAATTTGCTCAATTTAGACTTAGAGCTAGTCCAAAGTATTGCTCAATTTAGACTTAGAGCTAGTCCAACATATTCCATGGATATCCAGGTGAGGCCAAATGAAAATATGATCAAAGTGATAAGAATCAATCCATCTCAAACTTTGACATATATTCCAAATCGCATCCAAGTGTGAACGAAGCATGCAAGTTTAATCACGAAACAACATTCAAGTCTCAAGTCTAGCATGAAATGACATAACCACCAATATGCAATGCACATTATAAAATATTTATACTAGAACTCACAGTGATTGACAATAAGGTTTCAGTCTCCGCAATCGTCCCAAATAAAATCAATTCAAGTTAAGCCTCAAACAGAAACATCGATTCTTCAAGTCACACAAGTACTTCGGAACTTAAAAAGTATTCTCAATTATGTATAAATATGACCTGTAATATCATATTTAAAAGTTGCATGAACATCCCAAACAAAACCATCAAACTATCAAGACCAACCGTCTTATATTTTTGTCTATATCTAGCTGTGAAAAATAGGTTTTTAATGTTTGTATAGATTGAGTTATCTTAACTTGTAGACTCTTTTATCTTTCATATCCAACTTGAATCATCCCAAACAGATATATAACCAATTCTATATGACTTTATAAAGTTTGATATTACCATTTTTCGTCAACTGCAGGTCAGCAACAATATCATGCATTTGTTGACCTGCTTAACGTCCAATTTTGCCTCAAATCACTATTTTAATTTAAATTACACTCTCTTAGCTTTCCAACGATGTATGGCACATCCAAATCAGAGCTTCGAGTGCTTTTATATGAATTTTACAAGATAACATGTCCAAGTTGTCCCCAAAACTCGAAAATCATATAAGTTTTGCCTTATTTCTCAGTTTGACACATATTAAGCATTTCAATTCAGCTCATATCAACAAGAATTGATACTAATGAATTTATAAATCATAATGGGTCGTCCACACTCAAATTTTAAGCCAAAATGTATTCGAGACATTTCATCGAACACTTGGTGTGGGGTTTAGAAGTAACACACCAAATTGAGCCTTTGCTCGTGTTATGTGTTATCCGATGCATGAAAACACTTTTATAACATATTAAAACACTTTCTAAACTACAACATCTATATTACATCTTTTGATTGGCTAGAATTCATTAAAGTCCATATAAGGGGTTAACACCCACACGAATGAACCAATGCCTTCAATGTGACGAAACTCAAATATCATCAATATTAAAACTTGAAAACACTTAATTAACATATATTGACACATTTGGAATGAATATCATTATACCAAACACTCCATAACACTTAAACACAATCCATAACCCATTTGAGCTCATTTGAGCCCTAACTTAGGGTTTAGCTCAACACAACCAAAATCAACAAACTACTTGTACTTTTGTGTTATAAATGAACTAAATAACAACATACTTAAATATAAACACTAATCTCCAAATATTACTACAATACTCATTTGGGTTCAAATCTCCAAAAATAAAGAAAACGAAGACAATGAAGAAGAAAGGATGTCACACCCCGTTACCCCGGTTGGCAACGAAGCGCGACGTCGCGGAAGCATAACCATAATCATAACGAACGACCACTATATGCACGTTTTTCAAAAAACATTGATAAAACTTTAAATTATAGTAAGGTTATACATAGACTGTCATGAAGAAAAGAAGTTCGCACAATACAGAGATTTAAGTACATAATTAAAGTATTCAAAATAATGCAGCTAAATCTCCGGTAGTTTCGAAAATGCATGCGACTCCTTAGATGCGGAAGCTTGAAAGAAAATACGCCTGAAGGCACACTTGCCTTAATTTCCTGAAAATACATGCTAAAATACGTCAACAAAAATTATTGGTGAGCTCATAGGTTTACACGTAATCTGACTTGTATGGACAACAACAGTTAAGTTTGAACTTATAAAATCATAAATTCCATGTTATGTACTACATATAAACCATCATGCAACCGAAGCTTAATTAAAAATGAGTTTGCCCTGTGCAGTATTCCCATACGTAATACCGTGTGTTAAATATATATGCACTCGCTGTTAGCCGACCCGAACTAACCCGAATGGGGGACATGTCTCCCGATAGATCAATCCACAATATATTCGCGCTTACAAATAAATGCAATTAACGGTTCATGATATAAGGGCTGATGGAACCACATGTGTAATACATAATAGAAATGAAGTTGTTTTCGTGTCCATATGAAAACGAAGCATGTATTTCAACCCCAAAACATAACAGTGTGAAAATAGGGGCTATGAGGACTCACCGTGAGTGCGATGGCAAAAACGAGCGTAAAATGCTATTTAGCGTAAGTTGATGGGTGATGCACCAGGTGAGTTTAATCGAGCCCTAAATGATAATAGGGACTTAATATCTCTAATATATGATAATATATATATTTATAGATTTTTATGTCTTAAATCACCCAACATTACAAGTTTATAAATAAAACCCACTTAAAATGTCAAGTTTATATATATATATATATATATATAATTTTCAAGCTTTTTCGAAGGTTTTTCGGCCTACTTTGAGGCTGTTTTTGACCAAGCTCCAAAATGTATTAGGCTTTGGTTTTCTAGGACATTAAACTACTATATACAAAGAATTTTTAGAATCAAGAACGGCCATTTTTCGAGATGTTTAGGTTGGGAAAAAAGCTTGTTGAAAACCCTATGTTGGCCATTTTTGAGCTGTCAAACTTTCAGTTTCCCAAATAATTTCTGGAGGTCTTAAACTCCAAAATAAATTATGAAAACTTCCAGATCTATAGTTAAGACATAGATATAACTTTTGAGACAAGAATCAACTCATTTCGTTAAGTTATGAATTAGTTATGAATTAGTTATGATTTTTCAAGCTATAAAATACATATATATCACTTGTTTTCATAATATTTACACTTATATGATGTGTTTATATATTTATAAACACATTTGAAGAAACAACTTAAAAACAAAAACTAGAAATTTATAAACTTGAGTTTTTATGAGACTTGTTGTTGTTGGTGATTATATATATTATGCAAGACTTATATAAACATATTTATAAGATGAAATAAGATAGTATTTACTTACTTAGGTGAAATAAAAGAATACAAAGTGTGAAGAAGTAGGGCTGGCAATGGATTGGTTTCGGTCCAAATCCGATCCAATCCAAATCCATTTATATACTTCATGGATCAATAAAATCAATCCAACGACCCATTTGATGATCCAATAAAACGATCCATTCAGATGGATCAATAAACAGATCAATCCACGATCCGTCTGGGTCGATCGGTTTAACAAAAAAAATAAAAATAACAAATTTAAATACATTTTTTCACAATTATATTACTATTACTATTATTTCCTACCCACCTACCTACTATATATACATACATATATATATATATATATATATATATATATATATATATATATATATATATATATATATATATATATATATATATATATATATATATATATATATATATATATATATATATATATATATGTATATATGTATATATGTATATATGTATGTATGTAATATAATGTGTACACCCTATCCACCCTTACCTCCTACCCTACCCTAGTACCCCCTACCCCTACCTACCTACATATATATACATATATATATAGTGGGGTAGCGGGTTGGGTGGATAGGGTAGGCGTGTGTAGGTAGGGGTTAGGTAGGTTAGGGTAGGTAGGGGTATGTTAGGGTATGTAAGGGTAGGGTAGGGGGTAGGGTAGGTAGGGGATAGGGGTAGGTAGGGTAGGAGGTAAAATAGGTGGGGGGGTAGAGTAGGTAGGAGGTAAGGTAGGTGGGGTAACAGTGGGGTGGATTAGAGTCTAGGTAGGGGTAGGTAGGTGGGTGAAGTGGGTGGGGCGGGTGGGGTGGGGTAGGTAGAAGGTTAAGATAGGGTGGGGTGGATAGGGGTGTAGGGTAGGTAGGGTAAATAGGGGTAGGGTAGGCAGGGTAGGGGTAGGATAGGTGGCTGATAGGGTAAGGGTATAGGTAGTGGTAGGGTGTAGGTAGGGGTAGGGTAGGTAGGTGGGTGGATAGGGTAAGCGGTGTGGTTAGGGTAGGGGTAGGGGGTAGGTAGTTAAGGTAGGGTAGGTAGGGGTAGGGTATGTAAGAGGTAGGTGGGGTGGATAGGGTAAGCGGTAGGGTAGGTAGGGGTATGGTAGTAGGGTAGATAGGGTAGTGTAGGGGTAGGTAGGAGTGGGAGGAATTGGGGTGGGGGGGTAGGGTAGGGTATGTAGGAGGTAGGTGGGTGGATAGGGTAAGAGGTAGGGCTAGGTAGGGGGTATTGGTAAGATAGGTATGGTAGGGTAGGTGGGGGTAGGGTGTGTAGGTAGGGGTAGGAGGTAAGGCGGTGGTTAGGGGTGGGTGGGTAGGGTAAGGGTAAGGATGGGGGTTATTGTAGTGTTGGTGGTAAGGTGGTGGGGGGAAGGATAGGGTGGGGTAGGGGTAGGTATGTGAGGTAAAGGTAGTGTGGGTAGTTGTTAAGGGGTGGGGTGTACGTGTAGGGTAGGGTAGGGCCTTAAGGAGTAGGTAGGGTGGGTAGGTTGAGGGAATGGGCAGTTGAGGGGTAGGTTGACGTGGGGTAGGGTAGGATGGACTATAGCTGAAAATTGGAAAATTAAATGGGTTAATCTAGATTATGATCCATCTGTCAAAATAATTGGATCATAGATCATATCATGATCCATTGGCTAATGGACCAAATCCATGATCCAATTAATTGAATCAGTGATCTGTTGGATCATGATCCAATCCAAATCCAATCCATCCATTGCCAGCCCTATGAAGAAGGTTGGATCTTGAAGGATTTCACCAAGAACACTTGCATAAAATGAAGAACACTTGGAAAGAAAAATGTTTGTAGTGTGTGTGTGTGTTGGAGCCGGATCCAAGAGGAGAGAAAAGAGAATTGTGGTGTGATAAAAATGAAGATAAAACTCTCTATTTATAGAGAAAAGATGATCTTTCAAAGTGGAGGTGGAGTGTAAGATCATGTTTGAAATGAAAGGAGAATGGTGTTGAAGGATTTGATTATGAAATGTTATGGAGGTTGTGTAAAAAAAATTAGTTTTCAATTGTCCTTGTGTACTACATAGGGCCGGCCTATGTAGTGTATTTTTGATGTATTTTTCTTTTTTTTTTTGTATAAAAGTATTTAGAAATGTATTCTTGTATTTCCCTTTTCTTGTAAATTCATAAATACTTTTGGATGCATTGTTTTAATGAATTGTTTTAGTCTTGCATAATTAATGTTAAGTAATTGTATTAGTGTATGATTAGTGTCACTAATCATAATTTAATTATGTAATTAGTTGAATTAATCTCTTATATCGTAAATCGATCTGATTAATTGATTTCTCGATTCATCGCACTGATGAATTTGATTCTAATTGAGTTGAATTTCCTAATGAACATTGTTAATCACTTTGATTAATTTCTAATGACCACTGATTAGGTTATAATTGCTTATTAAATACAGATTAGGTCGTAGATGCTAACATGGTTTAGTGCCGGATGTTACAGTCTCCCCCTGTTAAGGGAATTCCATCCCGAAATTAGCTCGTGTTCTCCACTGCTTGAGTATTTGAGAACAGAAGAGTGTATTTTTCTCGGAACTGGTCTTCGCGTTCCCATGTAAAGTCAGGACCTCGCTTAGAGTTCCATCTGACTTTTATTATCGGGATCCGGCTGTGCTCTAGTTTCTTGACTTCTCGGTCCATTATTTCCACGGGTTGTTCAATGAAGTTCAACTTATCATCTAGCTCTAGCTCGTGCATAGGTATAACGAGTGTTTCATCAGCCAGGCACTTCTTAAGGTTGGATACGTGGAAGGTAGTATAAACGTTACTAAGCTCTGGGGGCAGATCGAGTCGGTAAGCTACCGGACCAATTCTTTTGGTGATCTTGAATGGTCCGATATAACGAGGATTGAGTTTTCCTCGTTTCCCAAAACGGATTACGCCTTTCCAAGGCGAGACTTTCAACATTACTTGATCTCCCTCTTGAAATTCCAAATACTTCTGTCAAACATCTGCATAGCTTTTCTGTCGATCCTGTGCGATCTTTAATCGGTTACGAATCTGGGCTATCTTTTCTGTAGTCTCCTGGATGATCTCGGGTCCAGTAATCTGACTATCTCCTACTTCAGCCCAACAAAGTGGTGATCGACACTTTCGCCCGTAGAGTGCCTCGAATGGAGCGGTCTTAATGCTCGAGTGATAGCTATTGTTATAGGAAAACTCGACTAATGGCAGGTGCCTGTCCCAACTTTTGCCGAAGTCGATAACGCATGCCCTTAGCATGTCTTCCAACGTCTGAATCGTCCTTTCACTCTGACCATCCGTCTGTGGGTGATAGGTTGTGCTCATATCTAGGTGTGTACCCAATGCCTCTTACAATGACTGCCAAAATCTCGATGTGAACCGGCTGTCCCTATCTGATATAATTGATACAGGTACTCCATTCCTTGAGACGACTTCTTTAAGATAGATTCGTGTTAACTTATCCATCTTATCAGTCTCCTTGATTGGCAAGAAGTGTGCGGCCTTGGTAAGTCGATCCAATATCACCAAAATGGTGTCATAACCTCTAGAAGTCTTTGGCAACTTGGTGATGAAGTCCATGGTGATATTCTCCCACTTCCACTGGGGTATTTCTGGTTGAACTAACAATCCTGATGGTTTCTGGTGCTCACCCTTAACATTCAAACACGTTAAGCACTTGCTGACATATGTAGCAATGTCAGCCTTCATGTTTGGCCACCAGTACATTCCCTTCAAGTCGTGATACATCTTATCTGATCCTGGGTGAATGACATATCTTGTTTTATGCCTTTCATCCATGACCAGCTTCCTCAATCCTCCGAATTTTGGTAGCCAAATTCTGCCCATGAAGTACCGACGTCCATGTGACTTGATTTCAAACTGCTTATCCATTCCTCTCAAGGCTTCATCCAGTACATTACCCTCCTTGACTGCTTCTTCTTGTGCCTCGCGGACTTGAGAGTTTAGGTTTGACTGTATAGTCATGACCAACGCTCGGACTCTCAAAGGTTTAGCCCGTTCCTTTCGGCTCAGGGCATCAGCTACAACATTCTCCTTACCCGGATGATAACGAATCCCGCAGTCGTAATCGCTAAGCAGCTCAATCCAGCGACGTTGCCTCATATTTAACTCTTTCTGATTCAGAATATGCTGAAGGCTTTTATGGTCTGTAAACACCGTGCACTTAGTTCCGTACAGGTAGTGCCTCCATATCTTGAGAGCAAACACCACTGCTTCGAGCTCCAAGTCATGAGTCGTATAGTTCACCTCGTGGATTTTGAGTTGCCGTGATGCGTAAGCAATGACTTTATCCTTTTGCATGAGCACACAACCTAATCCATTGTGTGAGGCATCACAGTAGACCACAAAATTTTATGTCCCTTCAGGTCAGGACAGAATTGGTGCACTACACAATCTTTGCTTTAACTGTTGAAACATCTTTTCCTGCTCTTCACCCCAGTTATACTTCACATCTTTTCGAGTCAGCTCCGTTAGGGAACCTGCTATCTTTGAGAAGTTTTCAATAAATCGCTAATAGTAACCAGCAAGTCCCAGAAATTGGTGGATTTCCGTGGGAGTTCTAGGAGTTGCCCAGTTCTTTATGGCCTCGATTTTTGTTGGGTCAACTTGGATTCCCTCGCTGTTAATCACATGCCCAAGGAATTTCTCGCAACAAAAATTCACATTTTGAAATTTTGGCGTATAACTGTTCCTTCTCTAACAACTCCAGATCAGCTTGAGATGTTGTTCGTGCTCCTCCTTATTTCTGGAATAGATAAGGTTATCGTCTATGAACACTATTACAAATTTGTCCAGATACGGTTTACACACTCGATTCATGAGATTCATGAATACGGCTGGTGCGTTGGTCAAACCGAATGGCATCACCTGAAATTCGTAATGTCCATAACGAGTTCTAAACGCTGTCTTGGGAATGTCTTCTTCCCGAACCTTTACTTGATGATAACCGGATCGCAGATCGATCTTAGAGTAGAAGCTAGAACCCTGTAGTAGGTCAAATAGGTCGTCAATTCTGGGAAGGGGGTTGCGGTTCTTTACCGTTAACTTATTTAGCTCTCGGTAGTCTATGCACATTCTGAAGGATCCGTATTTCTTTTTCACAAATAAGACCGGAGCTCCCCAAGGTGAGGAACTTGGTCGAATGAATCCCTTATCCATCAACTCTTGTAGTTGATTGGATAGCTCTTGCATTTCAGAGGGAGCGAGTCTGTATGGGGCTCTTGCGACCGGTGCAGCTCCCGGCACCAAGTCAATTTGGAACACCACTTGCCTAGCTGGCAGAAGCCCAGCCAAATCTTCCGGAAAGACCTTCGGATAGTCACAAACCACTGGAATATCCTTGAGTTGTTTTTCCTTCGACTCTTTTTCTGCAATCTGGACTAATACTGCATGGCAACCTTTTCTAAGACACTTTAGTGTCCTTAGGCCAGATATGACATTCGGTGACGGTTCTTTCTTTCCCCTTGGACTGTTAGGACTTTCTTCTTGTGGAGTGGTATCCGTACCACTTTCTTACCGCACAAAATCTCAGCATGATTGTGTGACAACCAATCCATACCAACTACCACATCAAAACTTCCGAGTTCTATAGGCATCAAGTAAATCTTAAAGGGATGATCTTCCAGCTTCAGTGTGCATTCCTTAATAATACTACTTGCCTCTATTATTTTGTCGTCAGCCAGCTCTATAGTATAAGAGTTGTCTAAGGGAAAAGGAGTGGCATTCAATTGCTTACTAAACTTATCAGATATAAAGATCCTATCAGCCCCAGTATCAAAGAGTACGTAAGCGTAAATGTCATTTAAAAGAAACGTACCTGATACCACATGGGGATCTTGACAAGCGTTACCTGCTCCCAATACAAAAGCTCTCCCCTGAGCTCCTCCACCATTTTCAACCTCGGGCACTCACTCCTGAAGTGTCAGGCAGCTCCACACTCATAGCAGCCTCTCTGATTGCCGCCGTTGTTACCCGGGGTACCAAATTTACAGTCCTTGGCCAAATGACCAAGATGTTTGCACTTCCCACAAGGGATTGGGCAGGGACCCTTGTTGTGATGGTAGGTGCATTGTGTGCAGAAAGGCTTTGTACCTGTGTAGCCTTTCCTGGTCTAGACTCCCGCTACGTAAGCCTTGATGGTTCCGGGCTTCTTGGATTGTGAGCATGTATTCTTCCCAGACTTGTCCTCCCATTTTCTCTTGTTTTCCCCGGCTTTGGCCTTGTTTCTTGGGACACTTGATCCATAAGGTTGTTGGCCATTCTGATGGCTTCCTGAATGGTGGTTGGGTTGGAGGCAGTGACATTGCCTTGAATTTGAGGGGCGAGTCCCCAGATGTAACGTTCAATTTTCTTGTATTCAGGGGTCACCATCTGGGGCACAGAATGCTTAGCTCGTGGAATCGGTTGGTGTACCCAGCTACATCCGTTCCTTTCATAGCCAGATTCCAAAACTCTGACTCCATCTTCTGTAGTTCACTTCTCGGGCAATACTCGTCGGTCATCATATGCTTTAACTCGGCCCAGGCGAGTTGGTAAGCTGCATCAATCCCCACAGACTGGGCATACGAATTCCACCATGTCAAGGTGCTATCTTGCAGAGTGTGGGTGGCGAATTTAACCTTGTCTCCTTCAACACATCCACTAACTCGGAAGACAGACTCCAATTTTTCAAACCATCGTGCCAATCCGACGGCTCCCTCAGTCCCGTTAAAGTATCGGGGCTTGCAACTCAAGAACCCCTTAATTCCGCAACCTTTTGGGTGGGTTTCAGTACCTCCCGTGGTGCGGCTGGCACCACCATCTCCGTTGGCAGAACTATTTCGGTTGGTCTCATAAGTGGCTATAGCGGCGGCCACTCTTTGTGCGACTAATTGCTCGATTTCTGCAGCGTTCATGGCTCTTCTTGGCGGCATTATCTTAAAGTTTAAAGAAAAGAGCATAGTGTAAGAAGTTGAATCTTAAAGATTTAAATTTTCTTAAAGCACAGCACTATGATCATCAAACACAATTTCATAAATAACTTGAAATATTCATTAATCATTCATAACTTTCTTACAATGAGGCGGGTTATTACCCGAAAATTTTGGCCTACGCTATTACATAATAATTTTCCTAAATTACAAAGATAGATAAGGGGTACTAGGTGTGGGAGTGATCAGGGGTCTCTCCCTTCTCCAAATCGTTGAGGCGCTGAGTCAGCTCCTCGTTACGAGCCTCGCTTTCGGCTAGTCGCTGTCGAAGCTCGTCTAGGCCGTCCTGCTGGATGGCGAGGGCGTGCTGGTTAACACAGTACAAGTTAGAGTTCTGTAACTCCTCCCGCTCTAAACGGGCTGTCAATTCTCCAATATCCTGGTTAAGTAACAGGATTTGGAGGTCGTGTCGTGAAGACCTTGCTACTAGCAGAGGTACGGTCTGGTCAGCCGTCTCCTGCGTGAACGGTGGGATCGGTGCGGAGGATGGTCCTCCGACCTCAAACTGGGAAGTGATTCCTTCCTCTTGTCTCCACTCATGGAGAGTCTCGGGTATCCAGTTCCATCTACGGGCGTTTGCCCGTCGTTGCTGGGGTGGGGGATTTGGTTGAGGAGTCGGGATGGGAATAAACTCCTGTCTCGGTATGATCACCCTCTTTCAGGGTGTAAACATCATCTTCGGGCTGTTAGGGTAGGGACGGTATGGCTTGAACGATGGAACCTCAGGATGGTATGGGGTGCAGGCGGGGATCACCGGGGGTGGTGGATCCACTCCGGCGTCGTCCTCTTCCATTGGTTCCTCCTCGTCTGACTCTTCCATGAGATCCTCGTCTTTCGAGGGGTCTTCCTCCTCAGCTGGGTGCTCCTCAGAAAACACCTCCGGGTTGTATTGGCTGGTGGGGGTATACTCCTCTTCCGAGTCAGACAAAATGATTATCTCTTGGTTGGACATGTTTTCTGCTATCAAGGTCCATGCATAGTCTTTTAATTAGTTACAAAATGTTTTCATAATCAGTGCAGTTATAGTCTAGGGTACTAATGCAACCTAGTTCACTATAACTATGGCTCTGATACCAATCTGTCACACCCCGTTACCCTGGTTGGCAACGAAGCGCGACGTCGCAGAAGCATAACCATAATCATAACGAACGACCACTATATGGACGTTTTTCAAAAAACATTGATAAAACTTTAAATTATAGTAAGGTTATACATAGACTGTCATGAAGAAAAGAAGTTCGCACAATACAGAGATTTAAGTACATAATTAAAGTATTCAAAATAATGCAGCTAAATCTCCGGTAGTTTCGAAAATGCATGCGACTCCTTAGATGATGAAGCTTGAAAGAAAATACGCTTGAAGGCACACTTGCCTTAATTTCCTGAAAATACATGCTAAAATACGTCAACAAAAATTGTTGATGAGCTCATAGGTTTACACGTAAATCTGACTTGTATGGACAACAACAGTTAAGTTTGAACTTATAAAATCATAAATTCCATGTTATGTATTACATATAAACCATCATGCAATCGAAGCTTAATTAAAAATGAGTTTGCCATGTGCAGTATTCCCATACGTAATACCGTGTGTTAAATATATATGCACTCGCTGTTAGCCGACCCGAACTAACCCGAATAGGGGACATGACTCCCGATAGATCTATCCACAATATATTCGCGCTTACAAATAAATGCAATTAACGGTTCATGATATAAGGGCTGATGGAACCACATGTGTAATACATAATAGAAATGAAGTTGTTTTCGTGTCCATATGAAAACGAAGCATGTATTTCAACCCCAAAACATAACAGTGTGAAAATAGGGGCTATGAGGACTCACCGTGAGTGCGATGGCAAAAACGAGCGTAAAATGCTATTTAGCGTAAGTTGATGGGCATGGTGAGTTTAATCGAGCCCTAAATGATAATAGGGACTTAATATCTCTAATATATGATAATATATATATTTATAGATTTTTATGTCTTAAATCACCCAACATTACAAGTCTATAAATAAAACCCACTTAAAATGTCAAGTTTATATATATATAATTTTCCAGCTTTTTCGAAGGTTTTTCGGCCTACTTTGAGGCTGTTTTTGACCAAGCTCCAAAATGTTTTAGACTTTGGTTTTCTAGGATATTAAACTACTATATACAAAGAATTTTTAGAATCAAGAACGGCCATTTTTCGAGATGTTTAGGTTGGGGAAAAAGCTTGTTGAAAACACTATGTTGGCCATTTTTGAGCTGTCAAACTTTCGGTTTCCCAAATAATTTCTGGAGGTCTTAAACTCCAAAATAAATTATAAAAACTTTCAGATCTATAGTTAAGACATAGATCTAACTTTTGAGAAAAGAATCAACTCATTTCGTTAAGTTATGAATTAGTCATGATTTTTCAAAGTCGATATAAATTTTCTGCCGAAAATCCGTAGTTTATAAACTTGAAATAACTTATGATTCTTGTTGTTTATTCAAAGACTACTTGTATAAAAGTTATAAAATACATATATATCACTTGTTTTCATAATATTTACACTTTTATGATGTGTTTATATATTTATAAACACATTTGAAGAAACAACTTAAAAACAAAAACTAGAAATTTATAAACTTGAGTTTTTATGTTGTTGTTGGTGATTATATATATTATGCAAGACTTATATAAACATAAATATAAGATGAAATAAGCTAGTATTTACTTACTTTGGTGAAATATAATAATACAAGTGTGAAGAAGGTTGGATCTTCAAGAATTTCACCAAGAACACTTGCATAAAATGAAGAACACTTGGAAAGAAAATTGTTTGTAGTGTGTGTGTGTGTGTGTGTGTGTGTGTGTGTGTGTGTGTGTATGTGTGTATGTGATGGAGCCGGATCCTAGAGGAGAGAAAAGAGAATTGTGGTGTGATAAAAATGAAGATAAAACTCTCTATTGATAAAGAAAATATGATCTTTCAAAGTGGAGGTGGAGTGTAAGATCATGTTTGAAATGAAAGGAGAATGGTGTTGAAGGATTTAATTATGAAAGGTTATGGAGGTTGTGTAAAAAAATTAGTTATCAATTGTCCTTGTGTACTACATAGGGCCGGCCTATGTAGTGTATTTTTGATGTATTTTTCTTTTTTTCGTATAAAAGTATTTAGAAATGTATTCTTTTATTTCCCTTTTCTTGTAAATTCATAAATACTTTTGGATGCATTGTTTTAATGAATTGTTTTAGTGTTGCATAATTAATGTTAAGTAATTGTATTAGTGTATGATTAGTGTCACTAATCATAATTTAATTATGTACTTAGTTGAATTAATCCCTTATATCGTAAATCGATCGGATTAATTGATTTCTCGATTCATCGCACTGATGAATTTGATTCTAATTGAGTTGAATTTCCTAATGAACATTGTTAATCACTTTGATTAATTTCTAATGACCACTGATTAGGTTATAATTGCCTATTAAATACAGATTAGGTCGTAGATGCTAACCTGGTTTAGTGCCGGATGTTACAAAGGATGAAGAGAGTGTAGGTTTCAACCCTTCAAGTGTGTTTTTGTGTTTGTGTAATGTGAGAAACAAAATAGAGAGGAAGAGATGATGGAATTGTAAAACAAAAATCTGCTATCAACTTAAAGCAACAAGGACTATTAATAAATAGCCTTTCATGCATAGAAACAACCCACCCCACGTACTCCCCTTTATTTGCCATATCCTAACCTACTATCACTTCATATTCACTCCATATTCGTTCCCCTCCTTCAGTCTAAGTTTTCAAGCCGCCGGTCTTTCGCAGCCTTGTCGGTCTTCTCGGTATTCGGTCTCTCGATCTTTACTTGCTAGCAACGACCTTTTCGGTCTGCGCCGGACACTTTCGGTCTACCGGCGTCAGTCGTTCTTTTCTTGCATCGGTCTTTGGCAGAACTCACTTTCCGACCGCGGTCTTTTCTTTCTTCCCGGTCTTGGTCCAGGTTTTTGAGCTCCAGGTGGCTCTGGCTCTAGTACCAAGTGTAGGTTTCAACCCTTCAAGTGTGTTTTTTGTGTTTGTGTAATGTGGGAAACAAAATAGAGAGGAAGAGATGATGATATTGTAAAACAAAAATTTGCTATCAACTTAAAGCAACAAAGACTATTAATAAATAGACTTTCATGCACAGAAACAACCCACCCCACGTATTCCCATTTATTTGACATATCCTAACCTACTATCACTCCATTAAAGTCGATCAAACATGACCCATTCAATGTGACCCACTCTAGCATCTATCTAATTTATTAACTAATCAAATATTAAATTAATAATGCTACTAAAAATTCAATAGTCAAGATTAACACCCAACATTCACCCCCTTAATCTTGACCCATTCTTTATCAAAGCAACGTCGGTCTTCGTCTTAGATCAAATTTGCTTCTTTCTTGTTGTCTTTGTCATTCCATTTTGTGCACTCATAGCTAAAGTCCCCAAAATCTCCACAATCAAAGCATCGGAATCCACTTTTTTCACCTCGAGCTCTTCCTCTTCCTCGGCCTCTTCCACCTCTTTCAAAGCTCCTTCCACGTCCTCTTCCGCGTCTACTACTTTCGCCATGCTTTTTCTCACTTGCCCACGTGAGTTGACCTTTCTCTTCTTCCTTTTCATCATGGATTTTGAGCCTATCTTCATATGTTTTGAACCTTCCTATCGCTTCCTCCAATGGCATACTTTCAAGGTTGGAATATTGTTCAATAGATGCTACTATTGACAAATACTTCTTTGGAACGGAATTAAGAAACTTTCTAACAATCGTTTCTTCATCAATACTCGAACCAAGACTTTTAAAATTCTCAACTATACCATTTATCTTACCCGAAAAATCGTCAATTGTATCGGTCTCTTTCATCTTTAGCTTATCCAATTCACCCCGTAGCGTTTGCAACCGTGCCTTTTGTACCCGTTCGGTACCTATATATAACCAACTAATATTACAACAAGTTGATATATTACCAAATATATATCATAACTATTTTATCTATATCAATTCGTCACAAATTATCAAGTATATCACCAGGTGTGTGTGTGTGTGTGTGTGTGTATACATATGTCACACAACTATGCAAATTATATATAGCAAATTACCAATAACATACTCTCATATATATATATATATATATATATATGTGTGTGTGTGTGTGTGTGTGTGTGTGTGTGTGTGTGTGTGTATACACACACACACACACAAGTTATACATATTACCATCTATGTAATTGTATATAACAACTATCATTTAGAGATAAAGTGACTTACTAACTATATTATGAATATTAGTAACTATATCATTGATCTATACAATTAGATATTATCCAGTCTATATAAATTATCTAGAATATATATATCATAGCAAGTATACTATATATATCATCGCATATAACATCTATCATTTAGAGATAGAGTGACTTACACGGCGATCTTGTATTTGAACATATGCTTGGGATCTATGATAACTTGGATAAAGTTGTTTTGCTCTATTTGCAGCATTTACAACTCCTCGATGTATGGTCCCCTCTTGCATAAATTAGTCACAATACTTGTGCCGCTCATCAATTTCCATTTGTTCGGGATGGAAATTTCAAATCTCACCCAGATGTTCGTACCCACCTCGATTGGTAAAATATTTTATTTTAAAACGAGATTTCCGATCTATAAATCTCGAAGCACATTGTGCATGAACTCCCGCAACTATTTGCGTCAAATATGGACGCGACAAGTGAGGTCCCAAGTCAAAATATGTCTGCAATTTATAAAAAATAGTCATGTTAGTGTGTATTTTTACCAATTTACAAAAATATATTAAACAAGTTTAACCTGCCAAAGATGGGCATTTAGATTATCGGGTACATCACTCCACGAATTATAATATTTGGGGATGTCACCCACAAAATCCCCGATCAAGTTATTGAAACCGCCAGCATTAACTCCAAGGGCTCGATACGTCCCATATTTAATATCAAATCTAATGGGCAATGGTTGTTGCCCATTCTTTTTCCATAACTTTCTTGAACCTTCGTTTGTGGTTTTCCCACGAGTCTTTGAACCTACAAATTCAAGTGAACCAAAATGAATAATAAAGTAAGTAAATTAAGTAAACTAAAAATGTTTAAAGAATTTCTTACTACTTTGAAACATGGATGGTGGTTGCCAAGAACCCCTAAGAGGATCACCATCACAATCACTTACAAAATGTATTTATCAATCTCAGAGATGTTATTAAGTACAAACCATCCAACGTTCTTTCGAGTTATATGATCCAAGTCTTTACGTACACCTTTATTAATTGATGTACATACTGATTAGAACACACACAACTCGCGTGCAATATTTGGGGCATCTTCGTTTCTATCCGGACGATCAAATGTCGTCTGAACACCCCGGAGATACATTGAGCCAGAACGGTAAGGCTTCATGTGCAACATATTCCTCTGTTATAGAACCTTTAGGCCTAGCTTTAATTCTGACATAATTTTTTTTTACTTTTTCATGTATCTTTCAAATGGATACATTCATCTCATGTAAACGAGCCCACCTTGAATAGCCTCATCAGTAAATGCATAACCAACTGGATTATTACGTCAAAAAAGGCCGGCGGAAATATTTGCTCGAAAGTACACAAAACATGGATCAACTGTTGTTTAGCTTTCAACGTATCTGACATATCAAATTCCAAACACAAAATTGCTTAAAATGAACAAAGTTCGATTATTGGCGTCAAAATTGTTCGATCCAAGTACCCATGAACTCCAACTGGAAGCAAAGCAATCGTTGATTCATCACATGACAATCATGAGACTTCAAGCCATCTATGTTGCTATCATTATCACACTTTCCGTTTGAAGTTCGATCCAAATCTGTCTGGTAGTTTAACTCTTTTAACGAATTGACAAAAGCCCCGCAAGTTTTCAGTTGTGAAAGAGTACATGGGATGAGGCTTTATTAACTTTCTGTCTCTTTATCTTAGAGCCACAACTCATTTCGTATGTTCAAAAATTTCAAGTTAATTATTGCATTATGAGTATCTTTTGATTTGTCATTCATTAATAAAGTACCCAACAAACTCTCACATACATTTTTTTCAATATGCATGACATCCAAATTGTGTTTAGTTCAACAAAAGGCCAATACTCAAGTTCAAAAAAGATAGATCGTTTACTTCGGTTCAATTCTGCCACATTAACCGTTTTCTTTTGACACACCCAAAACTTGGATGTTTCCCTGGAATCCGCGATAGCAAGTGAGCAAGTTGTTCTAAGACAACATCATTGTTGAACAATTGAGGACGACATTTCTTCTCAATCTTCCCATTGAACTTTTTGCTTTTTTTCCAAGGATGGTTTATGGGGAGGAATGTTCTGTGACCAACATAAGCAGTTAGTAGCGGGGTGTCTTCATTACATGTAGGACATGATTTGTTGCCTTGACCACTCCAACCAGATAAGCTACTACGAGCAGGAAAATCATTAATAATGGTCCATAAAAGCATTGCACGCATTGTGAAAACAGTGTTTGTGGCAGCATCTCTCGTCTCCCATCAGACCATAGACTCTTCAATTAATCAACAAAAGGCCGCAAAAAAATCAATGTCTTTCCCAAGTGATTTTGGGCCAGAGATTAACAACGTCAACATGAAAGATGACTCTTTAATACATAACCATGGGGGCATATTGTATGTTGTCAATATGACCGGCCACATGCTATAAGACAGACTCATATTCCCATATAAACCATCAGCAGCTAACCCCTAGTAGAACGTTTCTAATTTCTCTTGCAAAATCTGGATACATTTCATCAAAATGTTTCCATGATTTACCATCAATCGCGTGGCTCATCTTACCTTCTTCTCCGCACTGTCTAGTAGCATCCCAACTCATAGACTTTGTAGTGTGTTTAGATATATACATACTCTTTAGTCTAGGTGTCAAGGGAAAATAACGCAACACTTTATTAGCAACTTTGTTCGCTACTGTGTCTTTCCATCTACTTTCACCACACATTGGACAACTCTCAATATCACCATTCTCCTTCCAAAATAAACAATAATCATTCTTACAAGCGTGGATCGATTCGTATCCTAATTTCTATCTATTTCATTATCTTTTATCTTCGTAATGTGACGACGGGCTGTTGTTGTCTTTAGGAAATGCAGATCTAGGAAATTCTAGCAATTGGTCAAATGCACTATCAGTCCATTTATTCATTACTTTTATGTGCGACATCATTGCTAGAAAGACCAGTGAAGACATCCTCGGTCTCAGCAAACGTGAAGAGCTCAACAAGATCGTCGTTTATAGCACCGGGAGCTGTAATGGGCTCATTACTAGTCTCATCAGTGTATCTGTTGTGTTCATTGTCAATATTCTCCCAACGAATACTGGAGGCTGATTAGGTTGTTCACCGTGATACAACTATGTCTTCTAACCAGCATTAAACCCACATCTATGTATGTGAGCCCCGATATTTTCAATTGTACCCCGTTTATGGTTATTACATTTTTAACATGGAAAACGACATTCATTAGCCCCATTCAAGTGATCCTTACACCTCTTAAGGAAAATGTTAAGACCATTAAAAAACTCATCTGAATTACGATTTCTACACGTAGTCCAACTCTTATCGATGGTCATAACTGTGTTCGTAATAATTAGTTATCAATACCAAGAAATGTAAACTAACAAATCATATTAACTTAACACGAAACTGAGGAATGTAAGGGTGGTCATTCTAACCCACTATCTGAATGTTTTGTCTCATATATAAATGTGTATAACTAGTCTAATATTTCAAAAAAATTAGCATTTTCCCTTAACTCTCCAAATATGTGTAGGAAACACATATTTTCATACGAGTAAAGGGAAAATGTTTGGTGAATTTTTTCTCAAATAGTAAACCAACCATACACATTCATATCCTAAATGAGATAAAACATTCAAAAAATAGTTCCAAACAGGGGACTTTCCGAAATTAATTTCTAATAAATTAATTTTAGATAGGTGACTTACGGTATAAACACGCGCTTATCATACAAACACATTAGATTTATCTAAACACACAAATTCATTATTGAATATATATAGTAATATTGAATAATATTAAATGAATATGTGATTAAGATGCTCATACTTTAAAGTAATAAAAAAATAATATATGTTTTAGTTTCATGTTACTTTAAATTAATAATAACATTAACATTGTTTTAATTTTACGTTATTATTTATGTTTCATCTTTATTAATTAACTTATTGTCACTTTAAAGTAATATGTGTTTCTATTTGATGATACTTTAATATATGTTTTAATTTAATGTTACTATAAATGAATATATGTTTTAATAACATTAATTAACATACATATTAATATATGTTCTAATTTGCTTTTAATTCAAATTAATATACGTTCTAATAATACTAATCAATATACATAGTAATATATATCTTCATTTTATGACATTGTAAAGTAAAATATATGTTATAATTAATTAATCTAATGTATGCTTTAATAACACTAATTAATATACATACTAAAATACGTTATACTTTTATGATACTTTAAAGTAATACAAACATACATACACACACACACACATATATATATATATATATATATATATATATATATATATATATATATATATATATATATATATATATAAATTCTAGTCTTATGTGATATCAACTAATACATATTAACTTTTATCATTTAAATATCGTATGATTTTTATAATGTATATTTTTTAATTTATGTTACTTTAAAAGTAATATTTTTTAATAGCACTAATTAACATATGTTTAATAACATAAGTTAACACTAATTACTAATAATAATACAAAACTATACGGTTATATGTCGAAAATAGAAATAACTATTTACTTATTTACCATTTATAACAACATTATTTATATTCTTATTATTAATAGCAACAACTTTTGTGTTTTTTTACCATTTACAACAATAGGTGATCTATAAACCTATTATAGCAAGTCACCTACAACAAAACATCCTTTATTGTAACCAAACATCATTTTTCCCCCAAACACCCCATTTTATGCCCAAACACCCCAATTTATTATTATGGATTTTTTTTCTCAAGATGAAAGATGATGAAGCTAGATTTAAAAGGTCGTTCTCTCTATCGTCACCAACAAACAACAGACGCTAGGTTCAAATCAGCCTATATATGGTTTTTTCTTGTTAAAAAATGTTTGAAACAACACAGCCGGTTTCGTGTCCCCCTTTCTATTCGGTTCGTTGCTGTCTCCTAATCGTCTTGACCTCCTCCATCCACTATCGCCCAAGAACATAAAAAAGTAAAACATATACAAAATATTTAGCCACCACTCAAGAACATAAAAAATATTGAAATAGTCAGTACTCAAGAACATAAAAAATATACAAAATATTTTAACCAAAATATACAAAATATTGAGCCACTACCCTAGAACATACAAAGCACTTGGATTTTTAATTTCAAACAGCTTAAGAGATCCCAGGAATCCGTTGATACGAATACATAGAAATTCGATATCATGTAACGAATGTTCAAATGTATAAAGAAAGAAATACGAAATCATATAACTTAAAGAAATTATACAAATGATATTTGAAGATGTGGTAAAAAATCCTTTTCAATATCAAATCTTCAATCTCCTTATCGGTTTACAACAAACATCCAATCTTCTCTCAATCTACTACAAAACTTCACAAGATTCGTTCATGTTTGAACCAAGACATATAAAAAGTAAAATAGGTCCCCAGATTTGTGTTGTTTGGTGGTGACGAAAGAGAGAGAACGAGACGATAGTGGATGGAGGAGCTCGAGACGATGAGGAGGCACCAACAAACCGAATAGATAGGGGGACACGAAACCGACTGTGTTGTTTCAAACATTTTTAAACAAGAAAAACCAAATCTATGTTGACTTGAACCTAGTGTGTGTTGTTTCTTGGTGACAAGAGAGAGAGAGAGAGAGAGAACGAGTCTTTGAATCTTGCTTCATCATCTTCCATATTGACAAAAAAATTTTAATAATAAATTGGGGTGTTTGGGCATAAAATGGGGTGTTTGGTAACAAAATTAAGGGTGTTTGGTTACAACGGAGGATGTTTGGTTGTAGATGACTTGCTATAAAAGGTTTATAGGTCACTCATTGCTGTAAATGGTAAAAAAACACAAAAGTTATTGTTATTAATGATAAAAAAATAAACACGTATTAATATACATAATATAATTATAATTGTTACATACTTTCTAAACTATAAAAAATATATTGTCATTAAATACACGTTTTTCATATCATAAAAACCGAAAATGCATATAAAATTTATTTTTTCTACAAAAAATCAAATTAAAAGCAATCATATTTTTAGCACAATTTAAAACATAATATTTTGAAAAATGATTTATATAACGATTTATGTTAATTAGGATATGTATCTATTATATTTGTATAGTGTAGGGTACCTTTATGTAAGTATTGTAACTATATATTGTGAGCTAATGCAATGCATTCCCTATGGGGTTTCTACAATAACATGGCACCAGGCCTAATTAGGGTTTCTTCCCTCCCTCTCATGTCACCTACGATTCCCCACCTCACCCGTCGGTGAAACACCGGCGGCATCCCATACGCCGCCGCCCACCATATTTGTGGGTTGACGGCTTCCCCTTGTTTTTCCGCTGCCATCCTCTCCACTCCTCTAACCTAATCGACGGCTGCCCCTTCCCCAAATCGAGCGACGAGCGACTTCTGCCCTCCCATCTGATCGTCGCAGCTCTCCAGCTTGCTCCAATCGCCATCGCCTCTCGTTGCTAACCTATCTCAATTCGGTTGGTTTCTTTACCGATGCTGGCTCCCTACTGCTTCCTCCACCAAAAGTTGGCGCCTCTGCTTCTGTGTTGATCGCCGCAGACCACCACTCGTCCGTCCCCCTTCATTGTGGCGATGTCCCCTTGTCTACCTTAATACATCGCTGCCTATTCCAACCGCAAACGCAGCTGATGTTCCACGTTTTCTACTCTACAGTTATGGTATCATTAATATTAAATTATATCTACACACAGTTGAGCATACGTCTAGGTTTTTTTTTCTCATTGCTTGCAATTATTGTTTTTTGTTTTCTCTGTCATCATGACTGGCCCTTCGTCTTTACCTTCACCACGTGCACCACCCACATACACAACTTGTTTATGCCCTCAACAATGTTTACAACCAATTTAGTTTTAAACTTTTGGTTGATGGCTCTCGTTATAAACTGTGGCGTCGTGTTTTCTTAGATATGTGTAAAGCTGCCAAAGTCTTAGGACACATCATAGGCACTTCTAAGCCAGCCAATGATCTTGATGAAGACTGGCAATCCTTTGAATCTCGTGTCAAGTCCTGGTTTTATGCTACTTGTGATCCAAATTTGTTGCAAATTGTTTCGAGTGATGAATGTACTGCAAAATGTCTCGTATGTTACAACTACAAGAACAGTTTCGCAACACCGCTAAAGGATCCACTTCCATAACTGATTTCTACCAAACCCTAAAAAAACCTAGCTGATGCCTTATGTGATGTATATTGTCAAATTAGTGAAGTTGAATTAGTAATGCAGATACTTCAAAAACTACCTCTGTCTTATTCTACCATTGTTGATGTCATCACTAATACATAACCATGGGGGCATAATGTATGTTGTCAATATGATCGGCCACATGCTATAAGACAGACTCATATTCCTATATAGATTAAAACCATCAGCAGCTAACCCCTAATAGAACGTTTCTAATTTCTCTTGCAAAATCTGGATACATTTCATCAAAATATTTCCATGATTTACCATCAATCGGGTGGCTCATCTTACCTTCTTCTTCGCACTGTCCAGTAGCATGCCAACTCATAGACTTTGTAGTGTGTTTAGAGCTATACATACTCTTTAGTCTAGGAGTCAAGGGAAAATAACGCAACACTTTATTAGCAACTTTTTTCGCTACTGTGTCTTTGTCTTTCCATCTACTTTCACTACAGTTTGGACAACTCTGCATATCAACATTCTCCTTCCAAAATAAACAATGATCATTCTTACAAGCGTGGATCGATTCGTATCCTAGTTTCTATCTTTTTCATTATCTTTTAGCTTCGTAATGTGACGACGGGATGTTGTTGTCTTTAGGAAATGCAAATGTAGGAAATTCTAGCAATTGGTCAAATGCACTATTAGTCCATTTATTCATTACATTTATGTGCGACATCTTTGCTAGAAAGTCCAGTGAAGACATCCTGGGTCTCGGCAAACGTGAATAGCTCATCAAGATCGTCATCTATAGCACCGGGAACTGTCATGGGCTCATTACTAGTCTCATCAGTGTATGTGTTGCGTTCATTGTCAACGTTCTCCCAACGAATATAGTTAAGGACATCAACCATCTCATCTGTCGTTTTGAGACATGTCAAGTAGTACTGGAGGCGGATTAAGTTGTTCATCATGATACCACTATGTCTTCTAACCAGCGTTAAACCCCCATTTATGTATGTGAGCCCCGATATTTTCAATTGTACCCCATTTATGGTTATTACATTTTTCACATGGACAACGACATACATTAGCCCCATTCAAGTGATCCTTACACCTCTTAATGAATATTTTAAGACCATTAAAAAACTCATCTGAACTACGATTTCTACACGTAGTCCAACTCTTATCGATGGTCATAACTGTGTTCGTAATAATTAATTATCAATACCAAGAAATGTAAACTAAGAATTCATATTAACTTAAAACGAAACTGAGGAAAGTAAGGGTGGTCATTCTAACCCACTTTCTGAATGTTTTATCTCATATATGAATGTGTATAATTAGTTTAATATTTCAGAAAAATTCGGCAGCATTTTCCCTTAACTCCCCAAATATGTGGAGTAAAGGGAAAATGATTGGTGAATTTTTCTCAAATAGTAAACCAACCATACGCATTCATATCCTAAATGAGACAAAACATTCAAAAAGCAGTTCCAAATAGGGGACTTTCCCAAATTAATTTCTAATAAATTAATTTTAGATAGGTGATTTACGGTATAAACACGCGCTTATCATACAAACACATTACATTTATCTAAACACACAAATTCATTATTGAATATATATAGTAATATTGAATAATATTAAATGAATATGTGATCATAGATGCTCATACTTTAAAGTAATAATAAAAATAATATATGTTTTAGTTTCATGTTACTTTAAATTAATAATAACATTAACATTGTTATAACTTTACGTTATTATTTATGTTTCATCCTTATTAATTAACTTATTGTCACATTAAAGTATGTGTTTCTATTTGATGATACTTTAATATGTGTTTTAATTTAATGTTACTATAAATGAATATATGTTTTAATAACATTAATTAACATACATATTAATATATGTTCTAATTTGCTTTTAATTCAAATTAATATATGTTTCAATAATACTAATCAATATACATACTAATATATATCTTCATTTTATGACATTTTAAAGTAAAATATACTTTATAATTAATCTAATGTTACTTATATTTAATGTATGTTTTAATAACGCTAATTAATATACATACTAAAATACGTTATACTTTTATGATACTTTAAAGTAATACAAACATACATACATACATACATACATACATACATACATACATACATACATACATACATACATACATACATACATACATATATATATATATATATATATATATATATATATATATATATATATGTATATATTTATATATAAATTCTAGTCTTATGTGATATCAACTAATACATATTAACTTATTTCATTTAAATATCATATGATTTTTACAATGTAATTTTTTAATTTATGTTACTTTAAAAGTAATATTTTTGATAGCACTAATTAACATATGTTTAATTACATAAGTTTACACTAATTACAAATAATAACCCAAAACTATAGGGTTATATGTCGAAAATAGAAACAATTTTTACCTTTTTACCATTTATAACAACATTATTTATATTCTTATCATTAATAGCAACAACTTTTGTGTTTTTTTTTTACCATTTACAACAACAGGTGACCTATAAACCTATTATAGCAAGTCACCTAAAACCACACATCCTCTATTGTAACCAAACATCATTTTTCCCCCAAACACCTCATTTTATGCCCAAACACCCCAATTTATTATCATAGATTTTTTTTTGTCAATATGGAAGATGATGAAGCTAGATTTAAAGGCTCGTTCTCTCTATCGTCACCAACAAACAACAGACGCTAGGTTCAAATCAGCATATATATGGTTTTTTCTTGTTAAAAAATGTTTGAAACAACACAGCCGGTTTCGTGTCCCCCTTTCTATTCGGTTCGTTGTTGTCCCCTCATCGTCTTGACCTCCTCCATCCACTATCGTCTAAGAACATAAAAAAAATAAAACATATACAAAATATTTAGCCACTACTCAAGACCATAAAAAGCACATAAAAATATTGAAATAGTCGGTACTCAAGAACATAAAAAATATACAAAATATACAAAATATTGAGCCACTACCCAAGAACATAAAAAGCACTTGGATTTTTAATTTCAAACACCTTAAGAGATCCCAGGAATCTGTTGATACGAATACATAGAAATTCGATATCATGTAACGAATGTTCAAATGTATAAAGAAAGAAATACGAAATCATATAGCTTAAAGAAATTATACAAATGATATTTGAACATGTGGTAAAAAATCCATTTCAATATCAAATCTTCAATCTCCTTATCGGTTTACAACAAACATCCAATCTTCTCTCAATCTACTACAAAACTTCACAAGATTCTTTCATGTTTGAACCAAGACATATAAAAAGTAAAATAGGTCCCCAGATTTGTGTTGTTTGGTGTTGACGAAAGAGAGAGAACGAGATGATAGTGGACGGAGGAGCTCGAGACGATGAGGAGGCAGCAACAAACCGAGTAGATAGGGGGACATGAAACCGATTGTGTTGTTTCAAACATTTTTAAACAAGAAAAACCATATCTATGTTGACTCGAACCTAGTGTGTGTTGTTTCTTGGTGACAAGAGAGAGAGAAAGAGTCTTTGAATCTAGCTTCATCATCTTCCATCTTGACAAAAAAAAATTAATAATAAATTGGGTGTTTGGGTATAAAATGAGGTGTTTAGTAACAAAATTAAGGGTGATTGGTTACAACGGAGGATGTTTGGTTGTAGGTGACTTACTATAATAGGTTTATTGGTCACTCATTGCTGTAAATGGTAAAAAACACAAAAGTTGTTGTTATTAATGATAAAAAAAATAAACACGTATTAATATACATAATATAATTATAATTGTTTCATACTTTCTAAACTATAAAAAGTATATTGTCATTAAATACTCTTTTTTCATATCATAAAAACCGAAACTACATATAAAATTTATTTTTTCTACTAAAAATCAAATTAAAAGCAATCATATTTTTAGCACAAATTTAAAACATAATATTTTGAAAAATGATTTTATATAACGAAATTTATGTTAATTAGGATCTGTATCTATTATATTTATATGATCTGTATCCGATTGATGAATGTACCGCAAAAGATTTATATGACAAAATTGATGAATTCTTTCTTAATAATAAAATGTCTCGTATGTTACAACTACAAGAACAGTTTCGCAACACCGCTAAAGGATCCACTTCCATAACTGATTCTCCATACCCTAAAAAAACCTTGCTGATGCCTTATCTGATGTTGATTGTCAAATTAGTGAAGTTGAATTAGTGATGCAGATATTGCAAAAACTACCTCTGTCTTATTCTAGCATTGTTGAAGTCAACACTAATACTACTCCTTTTCCCAATTTCATTAAAGCGAAAAATATGCTTCTCTTACATGAATCTCGTGAAGCTAATGTTGATTCCCACTTTGATACGTCTATTCAGTCCCATGTTGCCTTATATTCCCATGTCTCTAATCCCGGTAAAGCAAAGAATAATAAAACAAACAAGGGTAAAAACAATAGTCGTAGTGCTCCCAAAGGGGGTGGTAATTCTAATGTTATCGGCACTACTAACCCTCCTTTTGCAGGAAATCAGCTACCACCCTCATAGTTTCATGCACGTACTCAGAACTTCAAGCCTAGTGCTCACTATGCCGGTACTACCTCAGGTTCCATTCTTGGTCAGTATCAGCCAACATCTCCAGCACCATCACCCCGTCAGCAGTATCCCCTGCTGTATCCACAATCATCTCCAAATCCTTACCAACCACAATCGTCTCCTGGCTCTATTGCACATGGTCAACATCTTCAACAACATCATCCACCTTTTGGTCTCTAGCATTCTTCCTTTGGCGGCAATGCTACCTTTGGGCCACCATAGTTCACGGACCTAGCATCAGTATTTCAGTCTGTTCAGGAAGATGAAGACCCAAACTTTTAAATGGATTCAGGTGCAAGCTCACACATGTCGTTTAACCAAGGTAACATTCACTCTCTAACTCCTTGTAATTCTAAATCCATTATGGTTGGTAACGGTGTTGTACTTCCGGTTAATGATATTGAGCACTTCTTTTTTTCCTTTTTCTAACAATAATCTCAAGTTAAATAATATTCTTATTTCAAACCAAATAGTCAAAAACCTCATTTCTGTTCGTTAATTTACTACTGATAACTCTAACTCTGTTTCTCTTGAATTTGATCCCTTTGGTTTCTCAGTCAAGGATCTTAAAACAGGTCATGTCATCCAGCAATGTGATAGTGTGGATAATCTCTATCCTATTCTTCCGTATGTTCCTCGCTAGCCTCTGCTCTTGTCTCCACGGTTTCTCCTTTCACCTGGCACCGACGTCTAGGTCATCCGGGCTCGTTTATTTTGTCTTTTTAAAAGAATCTCAGTTTTATTTATTGCACTACGAATAACGTACCACTGTGTCATGCGTGTCAACTTGGCAAACATTATCGTTTACCTTTTTCTTCTTCTACTTCAAAAACATCTACGTTATTTGAATTAGTTCATTCTGATTTGTGGATAGCTCTAGTTTTGAGTAACAGTGGTTTCAAATACTATATATTGTTTTTGGATGATTACTCTCTAGGTGCAAAAAGTGATGTTTTCAAAACTTTCTGTCAGTTAGAGCTTATATTAATAATCAATTTAAAACTGATACAAAAATTTTCAATGTGATAATGGGCGTGAATATGATAATAAAGCTTTTCACCATCCTTTTCAAACTACTTGATACAATTTTGTTTTGTTTTTCGTGTCCATACACATCTCAACAAAATGGCAAAACTGAAAGATCTATTCACACCATTAATAACATCATTCGCACATCTTTGATTGAAGCATGCCTACCCACCTCTTTTTGGGTCGAGTCATTACTCAATGATGTCCACACTCTTAACCTTCTTCCCACCATCACTCTTCAATTCAAAACACCCTTTGAACTTTTGTTCGGATTCTTCCCTTCATACAATCACCTTCGTGTGTTTGGCTGTGTATGCTACCCCAACACATCTTAAACTGCTCCTCGCAAGCTCTTTCCTAGATCATCTGCCTGTGCTTACGTCGGCCCCTCACCAGATCATCGTGGATATCGATGTCTCGACCTGACTACACAGACTGTGATTACCTCTCGTTTTGTCACTTTTGATGAGACACACATTCCGTTTGCCGATTTTCACTCTCCTCCATCGTCTGAGGAATTCGATTCCTTTATCGACGAAACTCCTACTCCCTTCTCCTCTTTAACCTATTCACCCAACCCGACTGTCTCTCAACCACATTCTACTGGCTCGAGTCAGTCGTCCCCCACCTCTTCCCCTATAGCTCCTAATACACCAGCCTCGGAGGATTCTCCCTCCCCATCCCCATCCCCTCCCCAACCATCTCATCCCATGGTTACTATGTCCCAAATTGGTCACCTAATACCATGTCAAATTCTTAATCTATCTGCCACTTCTGACATTTCTCCAATTCATCGATCCACAGCACAAGCTATTAGAGATCCACATTGGAAATCAGCTATGGATGTTAAAATGTCAGCTCTTTTATCCAATAAAACCTGGATACATGTTCCTCCTCGTACGGGTGGTAACATTATATGATGTCGATGGCTATATAGACACAAACTTGTTATTACTGGCAAGCTTGATCGGTACAAACGTCGTCTTATAGCTCAAGGGTTTTCCTAACAGCCAGGTCTAGATTTTGATGAAACCTTTAGCCCTGTTGTTAAACCTGTCACTATTTGCACTGTTCTGAGTATCGCTATCTCCCGTCAGTGGCCCTTCACCAGCTTGATGTAAAAAATGCGTTTCTAAATGGTGATCTGACCAAAGAGGTCTATATGAAACAGCCTTTTGGCTATATTCATCCTCAGTTTCCTAATCATTTTTGTCTGCTTCTTAAAGCTCTTTATGGTCTTAAGCAGGGACCCCGAGCCGGTATCATCGATTTCATGTTTATATAACTTCCATTGGCTTCATTAGTAGCAAATCCGATCCATCTTTGTTCACATTTCACAGTGATTTTTGTTGATGATATTATCTTGACTGCGTTATCTCCCTCTGTCGTGTCTAAAGTCATCTCTCGACTCTCGTCTGAGTTTGCTATGATTGATCTTGGACCTCTCGCCTACTTCCTTGGTGTTGCTTCCAAACACGACTCTTCCGGTTTGTCTCTATCACAAACTCTGTTTGCTCGCGAAATCCACGATTGTGCAGACATGTCTTCTTGCAACACCTGTTCCACTCCCGCAGACACTAAGACTAATTTCTCCTCAGGTAAACCTGTCTCGGATCCTACTCTTTATCAAAGTCTTGCCGGCGCTTTACAATATCTCACGATCACGCGTCCAGATATTACATATGTGGTACAACAGATCTTCCTATACATGCATGATCCTTGTAACCCTCATCTCAACGCCTTAAAATGCATCCTTTGCTATGTTCAGGGTACTCTATCCTATGGTCTTCGTCTTCGTCCCTCGGTAGTTGATCGTTTGGTCTCTTACACTCATGCTGACTGTCTTAAGACACGCCGGTCCACTTCTGGGTTTTGCGTCTTTCTTGGTGATAATCTTATCACTTGGTCGTCCAAGCATCATCATGTTGTTTCTCGCTCCAGTGTCGAAGCTTAATATAGATGTGTGGCAAATGTCGAACCTGAGGATGCTTGGATTCGTAACCTCCTCCTTGAACTTCGCTGTCTGTTAAACCATGTCGATGTTGTCTTTTGTGATGATGTCAGTGCCATGTATCTCGCGTCTAACTCAGTAGAGCACCAGCATACCAAACATGTGGATATAGATTTACATTTTTCTAGGGAACGTGTTGCCCTTGGTCATGTTCATGTTGTTACATGTACCATCCGCCCATCAGTTTGCAGATATTTTTACAAAAGGTTTACCTACACAATTATTTTTAGATTTCAGATCAGTTTGAACGTTCGTGAAACGCACACTCCAACTGCCCCGGGGGGGGCGGGGGGGGGGGGGGGGGTGTTATTTAGGATCTGTATCTATTATATTTGTATAGTGTACGGTAGCTTTGTGTAAGTACTGTAATTATTATATATTGTGAGCAAATGCAATGCATTCCCTACGGGGTTTCCACAATAACACTTTAATAACTTAAATATTATGTAAAACTAAGAAATAAAAAAAACTAACCTCAAATGTCGACCCACCGGAGTGTTCACCGGACCGAGCAACAACTACAAATGTCGACCACTGGAAAAATAAACAAACCTTAAGTTCCTAGAAAGTTATGTAAACAATAATGACATTTATGTTAAATGAAACCAAGCTTAAAATTTTGTCGGATATAACCAAGTTCCACCGGAAAAAATGGAGATGGATCCGAGATGGCTAGAAAAATGGAACTGATGTGGCCGGAGGAGATGAAACCGAGGAGGCCGATGGAGTTGGAACCGTGGTGGCCGGCGGAGATGCAACCGAGGGTGGCCGGAGATGGAACCGAGCGAGAAAGAGAACGGGACCCTGATATATATATATATATATATATATATATATATATATATATATATATATATATATATATATATATATATATATATATATATATATATATATATATATATGTATATATATATATATATGTATGTATATATATATATATATATATAGAGAGAGAGAGAGAGAGAGAGCGTGAGATCTTGAGAGAGGTGAAGATGAAATGGTGAAAACGGCTGCTACTGGTAGGTTAAAATGCAGAACCTTTTCGGCGACATAGATGTCGTCGTTGTAGCCCGATCGCGGCGACATGTCATCACGGATTCCAATGATAGCCATCGCTGATAGTTCAAAAAAGACGCGGTATTTTCACCGCATAAAAAGTTTCTTTGTTGCCAAAAAAATTACAAATATATATAATACCTTTTCGCGACGACAATGTCAACGCAAAAGGCTATCTCTGAATATTGACAAATTTAAGTCAAAAAACAGCTTTGTTTTGTCTTTTAGTGAACTATTTGCGACAACATATATGTCATTGTGGATTCCCATGATAGTCGTCGCTGAAAGCTCGAAAAAAAACACGGTTTTTTCACCGCACAAAAAGTTTGGTGCCAAAAAAATATTTTATATATATAATATACCTTTTTGTGACGACAATGTCGCTGCAAATAACTATATCTGAATATTGACCAATTTAAGTAAAAAAAAACAGCTTGTTTTGTCTTTTAGTGAACTATTTGCGAAGACTTTATTCGCCGCAAAAGACCTCCGCCAAATTTCCTTAGTTTTCTTGTAGTGTCTCCTGTCACCCGCGAAATGAACCGAATCAAAGCACCCCACTATGATGTCCTCGGGTAGTCTCTCGTCAATTCTCGAACAAGCCCAATTAACAGAATTCGGGGTTGCTGTTGAAATGCATCACCTCGGAATCAAAACGAAAAACAGACTCACACCCCCTTGATCATTAAGTGTTGGTAGTAAGCACAGAGCTGTGAAAGACACTATAAATTGGGCAAGTGTTTGGAAATCACAGAGCAGTGAAAGACAAAATATAAACTAGGAATTAAACAATTCACTGCATACCACTTTTCAAAACTAACGATTACAAAAATATTTAAAGGAAAGCAAAGACTAACTACATCCTAAAATAATGAAACGTGGACTACACATACATGAAACGGCTGAAAGAGACTAAATCAATAAAAAGACTAATTCTTTTATTTTGAGTTATCCATCCACGTGCAAGATAAATTAGCAGCTGACCAGTAGGTACCGATCGAACCCAATACTCGTTGACCCATAACCGATCCGTGACCCACAAACAAAATTCGATTAACCCAACAGTTACATTTGTGGGTAAGTTATATGACAGTT